>JAWPHD010008370.1:0-115993 GCA_037043455.1 Cyrtodaria siliqua | reverse complement strand
CAGGTCCCATGTAATGAATGAATGGATGAATGAAGGAACGAACGAACGAACGAACGAACGAACGGAGTTTTAGGAATCACACCACTATTATCTCCCTTGAATACTCATGCCCTACTGATGAAGGAGGTAGATTAAAAAAAACAAGTCCGCTTTTCTACATTTTACAGGATACATTAATTTATATTTACAAGGTTCTAAATCTACAGCATTTTAGGAAGAGACAGAAAAACGCATGTTGATATAAGATTTTTACCTCATTTTACACATCATGGTTCTAATCACGGGGTTGTATTTTTTTTCTAAATTTTGATAGGTGAAATTAAAAAAAGTTTAATCTGGTAAATATTTGTTGTTGTTTTTTTAAATTGCAGATATTGGATCAATGACGAATTTAAGTATAGATGCATGTTGTAAATTTTGTTTATCTCTATGCCACGAACAGAAACATTACAATGGGACACTATGGAAAATTAATTGTAGTGTGAGACGTCAACGGCACGCCAACACATATACAGGCCATATTGTGCGCTAAACCCATGGAAGCAAAGAAAAGGACCTAAATATAAAAAAATGACATTCATGTCAATAACAAACGATGTATTTATAGTAACACGTGTTAGCTGCAACAAAGTAAATCTATGTCAAGATAACGCTGACTTTTGATACGAAAAACACTAAATGTAAAAAAAAAAAAAATCTTTACCACAAATGTAAAAAAAACAGTATATTGATGACATGCTTACTAATTTTTGTATATTTAGTATATTTTATATATAAAACACATGTGTAATAACTAAAATAAATAGAATGATATGCAAAGCTAATTGAGTTTCAGCGAGCTTTATACCATTGCATTACGTCTTTATTTTCAAAAGTTCAGTGGTGGTCGATGTGGCCACATTTTACAGATAAGGGTATTTCTCGCTGTGGTTTATACGGTGAAAATAGAAATTTTCCAACCCTCGGTATATCTGTTTTGATCAGAAAATTGGAAAGCCTCGTTCCGTTCAAAACAGTTGCCGGTTCCTGTCAAATTAGTTCTACATATTTGATGATCCTGCTGTTATAGATATTCTCATAATGTCACCAAAGAGGTCATGATTTCAGCAATGTTGGTGTTATTGAGGTTATCGCGCAGAATGCATATAAGGTCATGGCAGCCTTGATCAGGTCATGGCGACCTTGATCTTTGGCCTACTGCCATCACAAATAGTCCGTGTCCTTCTCTCACCAAGTGCAGTGTACTTATGCAGTTTCATGGCTGTGGGTGTATACGGTTTCGAAGATACCGACTAGAATGCATATTTCCATATAAAGTCACGGCGACTTTGTCATTTTACCTATTACAAGGTCAATTTACCTATGAAGCTTGTGAGTGTGAGTGCTATTGTGCCGAAGTTATCGCGCGGACCATGTCAACGCATTATGTGATTGTTTTGTCGCACAACGCGTTATGTGCCGTATAAAGCTTTTTCATTATTATTTTCAATGCGTTATATGTAAAAATGGAACCTCACAGTGTCAGATTAGATGAAAGATGCATGTCCTCTTTTACTTATAAGTAAACCCTTAAATATTTTAAGTTTGGATAACCAGTATATAGAATTCATCATTGAGGACTTCCTTATACGGACTTCCTTAAATGCCTTCTCCCCTGTATGTATACATGTACTCACATTCACCAACTGTTTAAACAATAATTATAAAATAGTAACAGCTTAGGAACTATTAATCAAGAACTAACTTCTCACATAGCAAATAGAGCATAGTCCATGTTAAATGCATGACTATGAAGACAAATAAGTTAAGTTATTCAGTATATAGGACATGGTATTTCTCCTGTATACTCAAATGTATCATATGGTATCGCAATTAATTAGGCAGTACGAACTTCTGCTAAACTAGAAATGGTACACATGGTATAATGTGGTAAAATACGGACGACAGACACATCGCTTACGGTGCCTAGACACTATCACTATCACAAAATATAATTGAATATCGTAATGTCACAAGTCACATAACTTATCGCGTTGACAAAAATGGAATAGCTATATACGAATCATTGCATAACTACTCATATCACGCGTCGAAAGTCACGACGCATTATGCAACTTAACTCATTACATGACAGAGCAGTCACGTAATACGTCACGTCATATTATGGGGGTGGGATTACAGTGGTAAACCTTTCGCCCCTTTTCTCCCTTTTCCGCTCCCCCCTAATCTCCCGTCTCCTTCCTCTATCTCCCTTCTCCATCCCATTTGCTCTCTTCTCCCTCCCTGTTTCTTCCATCTCCATCCCGTTTCATTAGAAATATGAGATTTTCAGCCGGTTTTGCAATTTGTATCACCTTGTTCCCCATGAATCAATAGCTTACACTACTTTTTCTATATTTTAGATACAAATGCTTTATTTTATAAAGCTTACAGATAAATAGTAACTGCCAATGTTAGATAATTTTGCCATAACGTTGACAGAGCAAATACCATCATACGAGTCCCCAGAATTTCCAGAGGGCTCCTGCTGGTCAGTAGCCAAGAGGGTACTCGGAATACTTTGATATAAACAGGCTCACACATAGGTTATTGCTCCTACAACACCCAAAATATACCAACATGTCTGCCTATCCAAAAAATACCAGCATCTAAAACGAAACACCCCCAAAAACGCCAATTTCTTAAACTTTAGTGCAATTCTTTTTATTGAAATTTTCACTTAAGTTTCAGTCTAAACTAAATTCATTTTTGTCCCGTTCTCTTGAAAATATAATTGTCTTTGTTTGATAGAACGAATAAGAAGAAAAATGATTTCCCTTGACTCGGGAAAATGTTCCAATAAAGAGCATTTTCGGATTAAGTTTGCACTTGCAAAGCTTGGGAGGTTTGCGGGGTCTGGTCCTTCAGCGTTGAGTGCGCCTACTGAACGGACATAGTTTCAGTATATGGCAATAGTGATGTGTCAAAAACGAGTAAACATAACATGTGTATGTCTGTTATAATGATTCTATGTTCAGAGTAGGCGCACTCAAGCACTCGGAACAAATAAACCTTTATATTTGCATTTATTGTTATTATTTTACAGCATTGAAGAGATTTGGAGGGTTAAGGGATTGTTCTTTTCGACAAATACTCCCAATTTGTTCAGCTTATTTCATGGAAAGTTCTGTTTAATCATATGTAGTCGATATGAAATCATCAGATCTTCAGTTTCATAATCGGTATTTAAAATGTTGGTAAATTCAGAATGCACCACCGTTTATCTATGAATAATGACCCCGGACCCCCACCTTGCATAATAGGTAGCTTGCGTACACTTTCAAAAGGCCCTTGCAATACCTCTGGCGGTCAGTATTGGTAGATAGATGGTGAAATTATTATATGAATAGACAATTTCGACTGGAATGATCTGAAAGTATATACACATCAAAATGTTTAGAGGCGAGATTAGGGGGGAAGGGTGGGAAGGTGGGGAAGGGGTGGGGGAGGTAAGGGCGCCGCAATTTTGCATTACTTCTAGGCTTTTAGGGGGTCCACTCTCCCTCCGTGTCCCCCCATCCTGCTATAATGCGTAAAAGTCATATTTATTACAAAGATGTATTATTGACCACTGAAACCCAATAAGCTTCGCATAGCAATCTTTTAATTTTAGTTATTATATACTAAATATACTTCTAACATGGTCGGTGGCATTTGCTTTGATGAATGCAAAGCAATACATCGTTTAATATAGGTTAACTAAATGGGCGTGGTTATACCGTACTAAAACTACCAGACATGAATTTAGAGTACGGAAGTCACTCTGACGTCACAGTGTTACCATGCTACAAAAAAGATAGAGTCTGGTCTCAGCTTGTTGGTTATTTAAACACCTCGATGGGCTACGCCCATCTCAGAGTTTAAATAAACCAACTCGATCAGACCAGACTATGTATATTACTTAATATACCCAAACAGTATGCATGTCATCGATATTGTCATTACTGTTTTGTGTTTTAATAATCAAAACAATTTTTACATTTGTGGGTAACGATTTTTTAATTATTTTTTTTACATTTAGCGTCTTTTTCATTTTACTTTTGGGGTAATGAGGTTTTACATTTATGACCAAGTGTTCTTACATTTGCGACATCTTTGTCTCGCCTTTGAAAAAATGTGAGACATAGGCGCGCTAATGTTGGCGGGCTCGACGGCGTCAACAAATAGTATTATAACTTTCTGTCGTTGGGAGTAGAATGTTCAAATGTCAAATATAACCTCCTGGTCATTGTCCTTCATAATGCCAAAACCTTCCAGCCCTCTAACTGACCCTGGGTCGGAGTCGTTGTCACTTAAATACATGTACCGTTATGCAAACTTTAATGCATATATATTGACGGTACGTGCATTTAAGTGACATTAACTCCGACCCAGGGTCAGTTGGAGGGCTGAAAGGTATTGATAATTAGAAGGGCTATGACCAGGAGGTTATATATGAAATTTAAACATTCTACTCCCAAGGACAAGAATGTTACAATGCAATATGTTAGCGTTAAAATTTGTGTCAAAATTTCATCAAAATGTGCGTTAAAGTTCTAATAACTTTGCTGTCCTTTGGAGTATAGTGTTCAAATGTCATAGATAACCTCACTGGCTATTGTTCCTTTTATTCCAGTAACTATCAGCCTCCAACTAAAACCTGTGTCAAGGTATGTTGTCTCTTAAATGCATGTACCCTCTCCAAAGAAAATGTATTATAACTTTGTTGTGTTTTTAGAGTAGAGTGTTCAACTTGCATATATAACCTCACTAGTGATTGTTCTTCTTATTCCAGTAACTTACAGCCTCCAACTGACCCTGTGTCAAGGTCATTTGTCTCTTAAATACATGTACCGCGTCCTAAAAATGTGTTAAAGTGCGTTAACTTCTTATATTATATATTCTGTGATGAATTATAGAAATTTCCCAGTTTGAGAAAATCTATAACATATCCCTTTCTCTACTGTGCTATCTGCGCAAGAAAGCACAGTAGCCAAATGTTATGAACTAAACGATAGACGTCACGATATTACGTCACGAATTGACGTCATAATATTACTCCGCGCTGTCGCCCAAGGAGTGACAGAAGAAGGAATACTTGTGTCAAAAGATGATTGGAAAGAAATTCATCACAGAATATATATTATATAGTTTAATTAACATTTTTGTCGTGATACGGAAAATAATTCACTCGTGAGTAATATTCTTGCGATAAAGAAACTCGTGCGAAAACGCACTCGTTTCTATATCGCAAGAATCTTTCTCACTCGGGAATTATTTCCCGTATCACTTCACAATGTTAATTAAACTCTATATAACTGTATTGTCCTTTGGAGTAGAGTGTTAAAATTTCATATATAATCTCAGTGGTCATTGTTCTTCTTATTCCAGTAAATTTCAGCCTCCAACTGTAGTTGTTACAACTGCCAACCACTGAAATGAATTGTGATTAAACATATATAATTACCATTGTAACAGAATGTCAGATAATGAACTTTGATACAAGCAACAGTTATTGTTAACAATATTTAAAATTCATATAATTATATACTTTTATTATTATTTAATCTTTTTATTATTTTAATACTCACTGGTATTGCATACTAACAAATAACATGCTTCCAAGCAGGCAGTGCGTTGCAAAATGATAGGGTTATGTAGGTAACGTCTTTTGATAAACCTTTTAACAAGTTTAACAAATATAGTATGAAAGTAATCATGACCAAGGATCTTACGAAGTTTGAAAATCACGTCACCATAGAAGTCAGGTTGTGATAGAGCTTGTCGCAGAAGAGTTCTTAAATTACGATAATAAACTGTTGCAAAGGTTTTACGAAGTTTATGGTAACAGTAGCCCTGATGGAGTAGCTTTTTTTAGATTACGCATATTAAAGTCTTCAACTCGAGTACAAGCTCTAGAAAGACGAATAAGTTGAGACACATAGACGCCATAAGAAGTTGCTCAGGGAACATCCCCGAGAAAGTTTGATATACAAACACTACAGAACGGAGGATATTTATACATTTATTCTACCACCCAGAATAATGATGACAATAATTGAATCAATTATCAAGTGATTTTTTAGCTTGACTGATCAAAAATCAGCAGAGCTTATGCCGTGGAGTGGCGTCCGTCGTCCGTCCGTCCGTCCCTCTGTCCGTCTTTCCGTTCGTAAACTTTTATTGTGGAGACTACTCTTCTGAAACTACCTGACGGATTTTCATGAAACTTGACAGGAATGTTGCTCTTGATGTCGAGCTGATCCTAGGAAAAGTTCAGGTCGGCCGGAAATTTAGAATGGCCGCCACGACTAAAAATAGATTTAAAAAATGCGATGTTGTGGTGACTACTTCTCAAAAACCATAATTGATATGGATTTGGAACCTTTATTAAAATGATTGACACAACATTTAGTTAACCAAAATCAGTATCATACTGGACTTTTGGAAGTTCGCTTTGATTTGATGTCAAGCATGGCTGCCAGCAGTCGTCTTTGTTTACATATATTTATATAGGAAGCAATTGTTGCTACTACTCCTCTGAAACTACTAGATGGAATTACATGAAACTTGACGGGAATATTACTCTTGATATCTAGTTGATCGTAGCAAAAGTTTAGGTCAGTGGAAAACCAAAATTGGTTTGGTTTACCAAAATGACTGGCACGACATGTAATTGGTCTTACTAAAGTTCATTTCGATTCGATGTCAAACATGGTCGCCAGCGACCATTTTTGTTTGCATAGAGTTATATAGGAAAAACTTATGGCGAATACTCCTCTGAAACTACTTGATGGAATTTCATGAAACTTGACAGGAAGGTTGCTCCTGATGTCTAGTTGATCCTAATTCAGTTATGTGAGAAATTCAAGATGGCCACCACTGCTAAAAATAGATTTAAAATTGTGACTTTGTGGCGAATACTTCTCAAAAACCGTAAGTGATATTGAACCTTTATCAAAATGACTGTCAGGACATCCTGCAGGCTGAACAGTGTTTACACTGGGTGCTCATCAGTCATTTGACCGGAACACCCCTTTGTACTTTAAATGGACTGGTCCAAATTCAAAGAAAGGAAAGTCCATTATACATTCATAGTGGGGTAAGGATTAATAAATACTGATAAAGGTGATCCTTTGGGAGCAACAAACACAATTAAGAGAATAAAGCAGCAGACTCGGTTTTATTGAGTCTGTTAATGAGAAGTAATGAAAAAAGCAACACCTCTCACGCCCACTAGCACCGGCTAAAACGGTATTCTACTTCAAAGCCACCTATATGGGGCTCGCTGGTCCCAAAGGACAAATAAAAATAACACTACTGATTCGTAGCACGGGTAGACTTTTTACAGCCGCCACACTGCACTAAACGAACGCTAGTGTGTATGTTAATAAATACTGACAAAGGTGATCCTTTGGGAGCCACAAACACAATTAAGAGAATAAAGCAGCAGACTCGGTTTTATTGAGTCTGTTCACGAGAAGTAATGAAAGAGGCAACAAAAGTCTCTTCTGTATTTTCGGCTATCAGAAAAAGACAGAAACACACATTGTAGGATTTTAAGATTTTATTTTGATTCTGATTTTCCAAATCTAACCACTGAGACAAAAGCAAGTCTACTTGTACTGGTGAGATAGTAACCTAATTCTCAAGAAAAATTGCATAACATGACCTGTGACCTGGACACACACCTGCTATATTTATGAATACGGATCATTTTATTTGTGTTACAAATGGGTGATTTGGAGATTCGCATATGATATACTAAGGTTGATGTTGTAAATTGAATTGATTTAGCTTTATAATAAAATTTGTAGCATTATGACATTTGTATAAACTGGAAAATGACACATACTTTAGACTAGGATACAATTGATGAGATTATAATATTGCATAGGATATGTTGCATAATAAATCATAATATTTAGGAAGTAGGAATGTTGCTCTTGATGTCTAGTTGGTCCTAAGTAAAAATCAGGTTGGCCTAAAATTCAAGATGCCCACCATGGCTAAAAATAAATCTTAAATACAATTTTGTGGCGAATACTTCTCTAAAACCATAAGTGGCATCGGTTTGGTACCTTTACCAAATGACGTTCATAAAACTTTACAGGAATGTTGGTCTTGATGTCCAGTTAGTCCCAAGTAAAATTCAGGTTGGTCGAAATTTCAAGATGGCTGTCACAGCTTAAATACACGTTTGTGGCAACTACTTCTCAAAAAACATAAGTGGTATTGATTTGGAACCTTTACTAAAATGACTGGCACGACATCTAGTTGGTCCTAAACAAAAATAATTTTGATTCTGTGTCAAAAATGGCCGCCAGCGGCCATCTTTGTTTACATAGAGTGATATAGGAAAAACTTGGGGCGACTATGTCTCTGTTGTGTTAACCTAGTTACGGTAGCTGTAACCATCCAGTCACGCATTGAAGTATCTTCTGCAGTATTTAAATGTTTCAATGACAATAATGATTCAATGACAATAAAGAAAATTATGTATTTAAAGTTTTAGCTTATAAAACACTTGATATTTAATATTATGTTTTTTTTTTAATGTATTTATTTTAATCGAAAATAATTTGTTTATTTAAAGGGATACTGTCGTAACTTTGGGCTTATAAAACACAAAATAATTACATTGACGACATTACACATCTACAATACTGAATTCTCACTAAAAATAAGATGGATTTCAAGTCTCTCCTGTGAAACTGATTTTCATTTGTGTGTTCTTGTGCATAGGAATATATTCGATAGTAAGAGGCTCTGATTAACCTATATTATGTAATATGTTGATGAGCCGTTAAACAACATTGGTTAAAAATATTGAAATATTTTCAGGTATAAACTTCACAGAATAAAAATCAGACATAAGATTTATTTATAGACAATGTCCCTTTAATACTTGTCATCTCATTACTGAATATTTACTAAATACAATAAGACGATTCAATAGTAGTACACTTATTTGTATGTATATATTTATCTAAATCAAAGGGAGTTTTGTCTATGCATGCATCTGATGCATTCTCATTCTGCAAAGCCAGTTACTCTCAAATCTTAATCAAATTTATTCAATTGCCGCGAGCAATTTGCATAATGTAAATTGTCGACCTGAGACTAAATGATTAGTGTATCCAGTGGTTCCGTTGTACAAATAAGCCAATTAGTGCCACTAGTGTTGTAATTTTCGTAACCGTAAACTATGGACTGTGAACACTAAAATAATTTTTACTCCTTTTTCTCGAAAATGCCTACAATTTTAACTAAAAAGCCAGTAAACCGGAAGTCGCATAAAAAACGGTAATTACAGGCACAATGTTTGATAAATGGTAGACCTGCATCATGCTCTTTTAAAAACATTAGTAGTACCTATAGAAAAATCGACGGTACACAGCTGGGTCTGTAGCGCAATATAACGTATTTTTAATTTTTGTTTTTTTTAAAAATAACGTTCTTGTAATCAAATTGCCCTTGTATATTTTATATTCTAACACCGGTAACAACTTATTCAAGGGAAGTAACTGTTCCTACCTAATACGTGATTCGATGTTCATGTTGTTCCCCTTTGATATTCTTAAACCAGTAATTTATTGTTTTTGTTTTTATGAACTATACATGTGATTCTTGTTTTAAGAATCTGAGACTGATGCAGTTGGGTCATTGAAGATGGTCGGCGGCGGAATGACCGGATGCTGTAACTGGAAAAAGGGCTGGTTTTATAAACATTTTAATTATTTTTCGCCATTAAAATTTACGAAATATCAACAAACAATGCATTGCATTGTGTCAATATGGTGTAAAGGCCGTGATACAAGTGTTGTTGCTGATGAAGATAATACTGCAGTTGATGATAACATGAAAAAATAAATACTAAATCGAGAAAAGAAAAAAAATTACAATTAGTATTGTTGATGATGAATAGCTCGCCTATATTTCAGTTCCAACATGCCTAAACGCAAAACCAAAAGACCTCACGCGAGGAGTCAGAAGGTAGATGTGTTGGAGGAGACCCCAGAAACGACACCAGTACCTCCAATCGAGGATCCGAAGCGGACCAAGAAGGTGATACGACAGGTGACACCGCACTTGGTCGAGTCGCTCGGGGGCGTCAAGCGGACTGTCATGGTTCCTGAACCTGAGACCCAAAATGAAGGTACGAGTACGGAGAATGCTATTTTACCAGTATCAGTAACACGCATTCATGATGAGTTGGGCTCCAACATTAAGCCTATTTTATCAAGCAAGATGACTTATTTTACTCCTTTCCAAGCCATATGAAAACAATTTAAAACATGTCTCTCTGATTGATGGGCAATTGATTTTGCAGCCCAAGTCTTTGTGGTCTAAACTGTTTGATGTTCGGCAATTGACAGATGCATTTTTTATTTATATAAGTCTTTATGGGATGACAATAGGGTAAAAGCGCGGTTTGGTGCACCCTAGAACCTGGTTTAAACCCCCAGCGACCCTTTTTTGCCACGGACCGTTCCAAGGCGGTAGCCCTATTGTCAACCCTTGTGTATTTGTGAGGTCTTATTTTGCATTTTATTCATCTTTATATATAGTTGTTCTTTGTTTCTGTGCGTGTTTGCGGTTGACTGTCGTCCTTGAATACTACATTTCCTATACGATGTTTTTCCCTACTTTTATACCTCTTTCATCCAGCGGCAACGTCTGGTTTGTTAAAATACTGAAGCCATATTCGCTTGGGGACCCAACGTTTTGGTGGTCTGGGTTGGAAATTATTTGAGGAGCAATACAAGTTGATGAAAGCCCGTAACCCATTTTCGTCTTGGGGTTTGGTTGATCAGGAACTGTAACTAGTATTATGCATGTACTGCAAGCCTTCTACGTCCGTTCAAGGAGGTCAAAACCATCACAAGTGTTTTCACTACAATGTCAAGGGTTGGTTTAACACAAATCCATGTAATTTTATTCATATATGTATGCGAAGCTCGGGTATCCATCCATCTTTGCGTTGCAACAGTAATGCTTTTCATTTGAATCAACCTCTGCATAGTAAAGTATTTAATTTTAGGGCAGGCGGCGTAAGTCAGCAAGGGGCGCGTTTCCCGTCCCTTGTGCAAAGCTGTCCAACACGACCAGTCTATAGATTAGCTGCTCCTGTTGGGGGTTCGCCAAAACTCCAATTTAGATATACCAACTCGCGGGCAAACACCAATTAAAATAAAGCCTCTATTTAGAATTTTGGAGTTTTATCCCCGATACAGGCACTGCCAATGACTTGATAAATGGTTTTGTTAATGGCTTTAGGTAGCATTATTCGGGACCTAGGCAATTTTCAGATTGCCCCAACCTGGTCTCTGTCAAAAATAATGAAGCGGAAGCCATTTGTCATGCCCATGTGGTTCTAGTATTACTGATTTTATTGATCCAAATTTATGCAATGTTCATGATCAATATGCATCTTTTGACGAGGTCATTGAAATTATCAAGGGCCTGGGTGGGACCAGGGGCTTGGCTAGAAAAAATGGATATAACGTCTGCTTTTCGATTACTGACAATATTTTCACTAGATTTTGAGTTGTTGGGCTTTAAACTTATGGGACAATCTTTCAACGATATGTGTCTTCCGACAGGATGTTCCATTTCTTGTTATCCTTTTGACAAAATTACAACTGCTCTTGAATGGGTAGTGAAATAACAGTCCAAAAAAGATAGTGTTCTTCATTATTTAGACGACGACTTTATTTCGGCGGTAGGGACGAATACTTATACTGGCATTCTTATGGCTAATTTTAGTGATGTGTGCATGGAAATTGGTGTTCCTATTGCGGATGACACGACGGTGGGCCCACTCATATCTTAATACGTTTATTCCTTGAAATTTATTCTAAGAAAGTGATAGTCTGTATTCCAAATGTCAAATTGGCCTGAAAAAGACGGTCACTGTCAAGTCTCTGCAGTCTCTTTCTAGCTTACTGTTTTTTGTGCACTCGCAATACCAGCGACTCGTGCAGTTTGTAGGCATATTTTTACGAAATGTCGGGTGCGGCACAACGACATCACTTCATTAGGGTGTCGAATCCAATGAGAGGAGATGTAAAAATGTGGTTAATATTTATCGCTTGTTTTAATGATTACTGTTAATTCCAGGATTCAGTTTTGACCAGCAATTTCTATTCTGACTGTGCAGGCAATGCTGATTTGGGGTATTTCGAACCAGACTGTACTTTCTTTTTCAGTGGCAAAAGAGTCGACGCAACTAAGAATTGATAATGGATATTTTCTTTTTAGTGTTGGTGCTCATCGTTTTGGCTTTTTCAAATTTGGCGCAGTTGGTTCCAGAGTAAAACGATTGTATTGCATACGGACTCCATTCTAAAAGACGTCTAAATCTGTTAAAGTGATGCATCTTGTTCATCCCCTTGTTTTGCAAAATATATTGTTTAACATACTACTTTTTGAAAGCTATAAGTGATATTGATATGGGACTTTTTCTAAAATGATCAGACATGATGTTGATCCTTGTCAACAATTATTTTGATTCGACGTTAAACATGGCTGCCAGAGGCCATCTTTGTTTACATAGAGTTATATAATGAAACTTATAGCGACTACTCCTCTGAAACTAATATACGGATTTTCATGAAACTGTTTCTCTTGATGTCTAATTGATCCTAGCAAAATTCAGGCCGGCCGGAAATTCAAGATGGCCGCCACGGCTAAAAATATATTTTCAAAAATAACAAGTTTGTAGCGACTACTTCTTGAAAACTATAAGTGATATTGATATGGGACTTTTTCCAAAATGATCAGCATGACATGATGTTGGTCCTTGTTGAAAATTATTTTGATTTGATGTTAAACATGGCTGTCAGCGGCCATCTTTGTTTACATAGAGTTATCAAGTAAAAACTTGTAGCGACTACTCCTCTGTAACTACTTGACGGATTTTCATGAAACTTCACAGAAATGTTGCTCTTGATGTCTAATTGATCCTAGCAAAATTTCAGGCCGGCCGGCAATTCAAGATGGCCGCCACGGCTAAAAATATATTTTCAAAAATAACAAGTTTGTAGCGACTACTTCTTGAAAACTATAAGTGATATTGATATGGGACTTTTTCCAAAATGATCAGCATGACATGATGTTGGTCCATGTTGAAAATCATTTTGATTTGATGTTAAACATGGCTGTCAGCGGCCATCTTTGTTTACATAGAGTTATCAAGTAAAAACTTGTAGCGACTACTTCTCTGTAACTACTTGACGGATTTTCATGAAACCTCACAGAAATGTTGCTCTTGATGTCTAATTGATCCTAGCAAAATTTCAGGTTGGCCGGAAATTCAAGATGGCCACCACGGCTAAAAATAAATTTTCAAAATACAAGTTTGTAGCGACTACTTCTTGAAAACTATAAGTGATATTGATATGTGACTTTTTCTAAAATGATCAGTATGACCTGATGTTGATTTTTGTCAAAAAATATTTTGATTTGACGTTAAACATGGCCGCCAGCGGCCATATTTGTTTACATAGAGTTATATAATGAAAATTTGTAGCGACTACTCCTCTGAAACTACTTGACGGATTTTCATGAAACTTCACAGGAATGCTGATCTAGCTATCAACAACCTATCAGTAGAGATTCAAGGTCATTGACCTCTTGTTGAATTATGTCTAAATAAACTTATTCAATGTTACTTTAATTTAGATCTGCGTGTGTCTCTTTAATCCAAAACAGTAAGTCTATCTTTAATCCAAAACAAGAAGTGTCTCCTTAATCCAAAATAGTAAGTGTCTCTTTAATCCAAAACATTAAGTGTCTCTTTAATCCAAAACCGTAAGTCTCTCTTTAATCCAAAACAGGAAATTCAAAATTTGGTGCTGAAAGCTGGTGCACTCATCAGTATGGCTTTTTATTTGTCAAATGACAAATGACTGGTGCACTCATCAGTATGGCTTTTTATTTGTCAAATGACTAGCCATACCGAGAAAAGGCATCAATTGCTTTTTACAAGTCGGTACAGGAAATTCAGAAATAGCTCAGACATGAGGCTCAATAGGTTTAACCTGACCCTGTCCCACTTCATGTCCTAAAAATGCTTATGCCTAAAATGAGACACGTACTGTAGAATATTCAAAGAAGTGTCTTCTTCTGAGGGAATGTTCTCGTTAAGTAACTTAAGTGGTCCACGAACAGTGTGACCAATAACTAGTTGAAGTGGGCTGAAACCCAGAGATTCTTGAACAGACTCTCTAACCGCGAAAAGCAACAAGTGTATACCTTCATCCCAGTCTTTGTAAGTCTCAAAACAATATGACCTAATCATGTTTTTCAGTGTCCGGTGAAATCTTTCTAGAGCATCTTGACTCTCCGGATGATAAGCCGAATACTTAAACTGTTGACTGCCTAACTCATTCATGACCTGTTGAAATATACAAGACATGAAATTTGACCCTTGATCAGACTGGACATATTTTGGAAGGCCAACCTGTGTGAAAATACTGGAGCAAATTCATCAACATAGACTTTGTCTTAATATTCCTACGTGGAATAGCGTCAGGAAACACACACAATCGTGAACAGATATTGATTACTAGACTTGGTCTTAGGCAAGGGGCCAACACATTTCACGATTATTTTACTGATAGGTTCATCAAATGCAGGAATAGGTTGATGATGGGCTTTGGGAATCTTCTGATTGGGCTTTCCTACCATTTGACATGTATGACAAGACACAGTATTGTGAAACGTCCTTTTTGAGATTTGGGCAATAAAAATGACAAAATATTGTGATATGTTTTATTGACACCTAAGTGACCAGACGTAGGAGTTTCATGGGCCAAACTGAGAATTTCCTGACTACACTTCTCAAAACTGCTAACTACACCGCTCACGTTTTGGGTTATATATATCGATGGGTTGAATGTATTTCAATAAAATAAAAAGGAAATACCAATTCAATCATTTTTACATCATTTCATTTTATTTTTTTCATGGGCAATGCTAGAACTAAACCACAATAAGCAATTACAAACGACCGATGTAAACACTAAAGTCACACTTTTATGAACAAGAAATGAAAAGTGTGACTTTAGTGTTTACATGGGTCGTTTGTAATTGCTTATTGTAGTTTAGTTCTAGCATTGCCCATGAAAAAAATAAAATGAAATGATGTAAAAATGATTGAATTGGTATTTCCTTTTTATTTTATTGAAAAACATTCAACCCATCGATATATATAACCCAAAACGTAGCGGTGTAGTTAGCAGTTTTGAGAAGTGTATATAAACTAGGAACCACAATTTGGTAATTTACAGTTCATTCATCATTAGCGGGGACATGAGGTGGTCGCCATTTTCTCATCAGGGTCCCATTTTTAGTTAAATAACAAACTGGGATTTGTGAAGATTTTTCTTCACTAACGGCCCTATCAAATAAGCTAGAAATCTCAGGATCTCTATGCTCTTCACATATAAGTTGTGATCTCGATAATTTGTTATAATCTTTGTCATTCAAATTAATAGAAGGAGAATGATGTGATAAGTGAATGTTATTTTGGCTGTAGTCCGTCTGTGATTCCGATGGGCTAATATCAAGAGATTTGTTAACCTCTGTATTATAAGACTGAACAATAAAAGATGTCATAAGAAAAATCATTCTCAGTGGCTCCTTTTGCCATAGGTCGAGTAACTGCACAAGCCGGATAAAAATCAGGTATATCTGGTTCAACGGGATCAGGGGATTGATCCAAAGAATGCTGTCCAGATTAAAGTGGATTAACCATGAACTTATCTCCAGCTAGGTCATTGCCTAGTAATAAATGGACACCTTCAAATGGCAAAGAAGATCTTATTCCATTAGCCACAGGTCCAGCAACCAAATCTGACAAATAAATATTATGGAGAAGGACAGTCAAATAACCGCACTCTACCTCTTGAATAAGTACAATAGTACCAGAATAAGTCTTCTCAGAAAAAGGTAGCGTATCAGCTAATAATAATGATTGAGAAGCTCCAGTGTCAAGTAATATTTTAATAGGCATAGGTTTGGTTGAATCACCAATAAGTGATATAGAACCTTCAGAAAAGTTTCCATAACAGAATCAGATTGGGATTTCTTGACCTCAAAAAGTGCATTGTTTCCAACACAAGACTGGTGTTTAGACCTTCAAGGGGTGAGATCAATAGGTTTTATACACTCTTTTTGTTGTTGCTTCCTTTGCAAAGTAAAGCACTCAGAAATGAAGTGATCTTTTTTTTTGCAATAATTGCAAGTAATTTGAGATAAGGATTGTTGATCAGTATTATTATTAGATGGTTAATGTTTTGAAATTACTCGTAATTAATATACCATACTGATATTTAAACGTACTGCCGTACGAGTGAGAGGGTTTCTTAAATGAAGACTGCTGCTGAGGGCTTGATGTTTTAACAAAAGTGACCTGTGAGTTAGCGAATAATCATCCGCCAAACATGCAGCAACTTCCAAAGTTACAGCCTGTTGCTCATATAAATAGGTTTTAACATCGTTGTTAATACACCTTTGAACTCTTCAATTATAATAAGTTGCCTTATCTTATTTTGATTACGCTCAATGTTTTTGAATGCACACCATCTATCGAATTATTGTTCTTTGGTTCGAGTAGATTCAACATGAGTTTGATCTCTTCATTTCTTACAATTTCTAAACTTCTGTCTATATTCCTCAGGAACCAATTCATAAGCTTTTAAGATAATATCTTTAACAGTTTGGTATGATGAACGTTGTTCTACAGTTAACTGAGTGTAAGCCTCAAGAGTGTTTCCAATTAAAACACTCTGTAAAAGTAATGTCCAATGTTCTATTAGCCATTTCAAATTTTCAGCAATTTTCTCAAAATGAAGAAAATATTTGTCAACTCCCTTTTTTAAAAAGGCGGTATTAAGCTAATATGTTGAGTAACATCAAAAGTAAAAGTCGAGTGGGTGGGGGTAGAGATGGTGAACTTGACTTGCTTGCCAGATCTATTTTCCGCATCTCTAATTGAAAGTATCTTCTGTCTTTTTCTTCCTTAAATTTCATTTCCATTTCTTTCATTTCTTTTTCAATTTGCAATTGTTTTTTGTTTAAGATGCGTTTCTTTTTTTTCTATCTTCATTTTTTTCTTCTTATTCTATTACTGTTTATTTTACATCAAATTTTGTTTCCACCAACAAATTTAATGCTTCCTCCAAAAATTTCTTCATCAACCTAATATTGCAACAAAATATTTTTAATCTCAGATTTTCTCGTAGAAGATTTACATATCGATAACTTATAATGTTTCGCAAACAAGAGCAATTCATCTTTTTTATGTGAATCACACTCCTCCTGGGTAGGCGCAGCAGCATATTTGTCAAGATCAAACATCATTTTGACTGTAGCTTGTTTCATTCTTTATAATATTGAATATGTACAAAATGTACAATTAATTTTGTGCTTTTGTTATTTATTTGTTACTTATTATTGCAAAAAGCAAAGTATAAATGATTAAAGCACCGAAAATGTTTCTATCGCGGACGAGCCCGCAATTTCTATAACGAGTCAAATGTAACAAGAAAGGAAGTGAAACCAGCTACAGAAAAATATAATTAACACATTTATTTACATAAAATATTCGCTTACAGAATACACAAATCCATTTTTTCATTAATATCCATTTTTGAATGAATTCCAAATAAAATTATTCATTGTTCCTTTAATTCAGATCTGCAAGTGTCTCTTTAATCCAAAACAGTAAGTTTCTCTTTAATCCAAAGAAATAAGTGTATCTTTAATCCAAAAGAGTAAATGTCTCTTTAATCCAAAACAGTAAGTGTAATTTTAGTCTAAATTAATTTCCAATATTTCCGGTTTAGTCCGAATATCCAATTTCACTGTTATCTTTAATAAGCACAATAATAAGTAAATCCTCTCACAAATATATTTTATATTTTAAAAGCATCCAATTCAAAATTAACTTTTTACCAAATAGAACTCAACTGCTGTTTATATACCGCCCAAAGACTGCTCCAAAATCCTCCCTACCAAAACTATCCAATGAAAACAATCCAAAGTTCATCACAAATGAATTTGCATGAAATAGTTCAATGAGAACAGACACAATTTCATCATAAATGAATTTGCATCAATAATTATCATACCAGATTAACATATTTACATCTATACTATTTTCAACTTTCTTCAAGCCAAACCAATAATAAACACGCAAAGATGCATGTACACTTATAGGTAGCAGGATCATCCTCTGTGTAGTTTCAAGAGATTTGCTTCAGGGGGAGAGGAGTTATGGAGGGACAAGGGTTTTCGTTATCGGGTCCCGGTGACCTTGACCTTTGATCTAATGACCTCACAATCAATATGTCATCCTCTCACCACAGGCAGTCCACTCATGAAGTTTCTTGAGATTTGCTTCAGGGGGAGAGAAGTTGTGGAGCGGACAAGGTTTTTATTATCGGGTCTCGTTGACCTTAACCTTTGACCTACTGACCTCAAAACCAACAGGTTCATTCTCTCACCACAGGCAGTTGACTTTTGAAGTTTCATAAGATTTGCTTTAGGGGGAGAGGAGTTATGGAGCGGACAATATTTTTCACTATCGGGTCCCGGTGACCTTGATCTGTTACCTCTGACTTCAGAATCAATAAATGTCATTCTCCCAACACAGGCAGTACACCTATGAAGTTTTATGAGATTTCCTTCAAGGGAGGAGGAGTTATGGAACGGACAATGTTGCATCTACAGACAGACAGACGGGCGGACGGACTGACGGACGCACGAACGGACGGACAGACGGACAAGGTGAAACCAGTATACCCACTAAACTTCTTTTAGCGGGGATATACTTATGAAGCTTCTATGTATGGAATTGCCTTTGCACTGACGTATTTTGTTGTTTTTCGGGTAGGAGAGTAGCTAGGGGTCTGATAATAAGAGCCATACAGCTCATGCACTGACCTTCCGACAGCATACACTGTTCAGCTAAACTCTTTAATCGAAATGCATTTGGCACACACAAAGGCAGATCAAAAGGATATGTGCCCGATTATTTCACTTCTAGCTATTAACTTTACGAAACTTTCTGTCAATCGTCTTCAATCGTATTTAAAGGTTCGTCCATCCTGAATGCTATTTATTCATGTTGGATGTGATCAAGTAATTCGTTATTAATTTAGCGCTGTGCTAATACTAGCGTTAGTAGGTTTAGGAATTGGTGCAAATAAGTGTAAGTCATATTCTTCACGTATTGTCGCAGCCTCCAATCCTTTACGTCAGGGAATGTCGGATGACATTATCAGAGAGCTTGGGCGATGGGACTCGAGAGCTTACATAACTTATATCATAGTTCCGACCGAGCTGCTCAAATATTGGTCCCCTAGTTGAATCCAGTCTTAAGTAATACAAATACAAGATCTCGTGTGTGGATTGTGGGCTCATCAATTATTATGAAGGCGTTTACCTAGTTTAGAAAATCAACATTGAAAGGAGTCAGCCTTGGGTTATACAAGTACGGAGCCCGTGTTTGGTGGAAGGGGAAAGGCGGTTTGAGATGTCAACAGGTCGAGATAATGCTAAAGGAGCCACATTGTTAAAACTTTAGACGAAATCAAAGAATTAATACCTGGAGATTTTATTGTGTGGTCACAAGTTCTTGCCACGTTTAGTTTGGCGGAATGACATATCCAACTCAGCTTTAGAGCGTGTGAGAGTAAGGATGAATAGTAAAGCGCCCACAGACTTGCTTAGCCTGGTAGGGGGTATATGAAATACCCGGAAATAACAGAATCAAACTTGCAGATTTATTATGACATTGTTCATTTGTACCACCAAGGTAATACATGTTTTCTTTCCGATTAAAATAAGAAATACAAATATTGTGATTGTTAGTTTGTAAATGTTGGGGGTTTAGTAATAATGTTTCAGTCTCCATTTGAGGCTTTATTTTTGTGCGATCTTTAATTGAGAAGTATTTTATGCCCCAGAAGGGTGGCATATAGTAGTCGCACTGTCCGTCAGTCAGTCCGTCAGTCAGCTCGTTCGTTCGTCCGTACAATCGTGTCCGGTAAATAACCAAAGTGCGAAGTCCAGGTCCGTGGCTCAAAGGTCAATGTCACACTAAGAGGTCAAAGGTCAAAGAGAAGTACTTTCGTTTCCGGCAAATAATTCTGACATTCATGGAGGGATTTTCAAATAACTTGGCACAAGTGCTCAACACAACAAGACGACGTGTCGCGCGCAAAGTCCAGGTCCTTGGCTCCAAGCAAGGTTACACTAAGAGGTCAAATGTCAAAAAAAGTACTTTCGTGTCCTGCAAATAACTGACATTCATGGAGGGATTTTCAAATAACCTGGCAGAAGTGTTCACCGCAAGAAGAGGATGTGGCCCGAAGGGTGGCATATAGAAGTCGCACCGTCTGTCCGTTTATCCGTACAATCGTGTCCGGTAAACAACTCGGACAATAATTGACAGATTTTCAAATAACTTGACACAAGTACTCACCACAAGAAGATGACCTACTGCGCGCAATGGATCCAAGGTCAAAGTCACGTTAAGATATCAAAGGTCAAAAAGAAATACTTGCGTGTCCGGCAAATAACTCTGACATTCATGGAGGGATTTTCAAATAACCTGGCACAAGTGTTAACCACAACAAGCGGATGCCAATTTCAGGTCCGTAGCTTCAAGGTAAAGGTCTCACTTAGAGGTCAAAGTTCAAGAATAAGTACTTGTGTGTCCATATTTCGTGTCCGGTAAATAACTGTGACATGGAGAGATTTTCAAATAACCTGCCACAAGTGTTCACCATAACAAGATGACGCGTCACGCGCAAAATCCAGATTAGTAGCTTCAAAGTCAATGTCACACTTGGAGGTCAAAGTTCAAAAAAAAAGTTATTTTGTGTCCATATTTCATGTCCGGTAAATAATTCTGACATTCATGGAGTGATTTGTATATAACCTGGCAGAAATGTTCACCCGAACAAGATGATGTGTCTTGCGCAAAACCAATGTCCGTAGCTTCAAGGTAAATGTCACACTTAGAGGTCAGAAAATGCCTTATGACCCTGTATTTGAATGAAGTCACATTGGTTGTGTTGGGTGTATAACTTTGTTATCGGTAAACTTCCAGTTTTGCTGAACTTTTACCTGATCTTACCATTATGCCTATGAATATTTATAAACATGGTTCAAACTTATGATGCCGTCTCATTTTGAGCTGTGTGCATAAACATATCGTTCATATATTCACAAACCACTTCGGGGGCATCTGTCACTTACTGTGACATCCTTGTGTGTTATTTTTATGTTTTTTGCTTTGTGTTTTGTGTTTTTTATATTGACGAGACATTTGCGTCAGCTATTCCTCTATCTGATGTGTATTTGTACTCCCTATTTGAGGCAGTCTAGTTTTGCTGTGTGCTCTCTATTTGATGCATTTTTTTATTTTGACGGGAAAATTCAGTCAGCCAATTCTTCTATTTGAGTTTTTTCTGTTTTTATTTTACATCTGTTTATATTGGCAATGAACGTATTTGAATATCTATATTTTTACCACGTTATATTTCAGTTCAATTTCAAAGCTATGTTCCGCTTCCCCCATGTGTGGCGGTGTCATGCTGTGATTTTGCTTTTCGAAAACTGCGTAACATATGGTTTATCGCGGTCACAGCAATGACTTATTGTGTAGTTAATAAGAATTTTGACATGTTCAATACAAGAACTTTCAATTCGGTACATTTGTCTTTGTGAACTGATGAACTCAGTGTTCATAAAGCACATTTATATGTTTTAATTAAATTCCAAATAAAAACAATTTTACAATCAAATGACTGTATTTACTTGCAAAAACGAGTAATTTTAAAGCTAATTTAACAGAAATTGTCTGAAAATCACAATCCTTACTCATACTTTTGTGCTGATAGGGTTTGCAAAAAAATGAGAATTTGAGTCTGAGTCTGATTCTTGTGCTCAAACATTTGACGAATTTAGGCCCTGGTATGGTGACCTTGATCTGCTTTTCAGACTTAATTAACACTAAAGTTTTATTTTATGTCACTGACAGCGCTACATTTGTGTCCCATGAGCATATTTTTTCCAGTTTTACTATTGATTTTGTCTTTTCAAGTTACATAAAACAATTTTCCACAAATCGTTAATGTTATCCAAAAATGTTCCCTTCCAAATATATCTTAACAAGGTTGTGTCCTATCCACTAAACAACTTAGCAATTGGGTTGTGCGTGCGGGGTGGGGGTGATGAGACATGTGCATTTCTCAACAAAAAAAACTCTAATTATAATAAATAAATGCGTTTAGATGGGTTTCGGGTTGTTTATCTTTTCTTTTACCTATTGTTTTGGGGGAAGATGGGTGGCGAGACATCTGCTTTTCTCAACAAAAAAAATCTCTAATTATAATAAATAAGTTTTGTTTAAAGATGGGTTTCGGTTTTATTTTGTTTGTTTTTTATCTTTTCATTTACTTTTTGTTTTGGAGCACGGTGTATATAAAGCTTTATCTGAAACACTGACTAGTATGTTTCCTTTTATAACCAGAATCTACTAGTGTTGGTATTCATAAGGTGTTCATCAGGTATATATGTTGTTAGACTAAGTCCGTGACATAAATTTACAGGTTTCTGTGTATATTTACGGAATTAAAGATGTCTTCAAAACTCCTAACAGATATGACGGGAGACGGACGTCTATCAGTATTTCTGTTTACAACACTAGAAAAAGCGGGAGTTTCGTGGGATATAAGGAAGATGCACATGAGCACGGTATACAACGACGGTACCAATATCGTTTCAAGAGTTTATCACCTTCCGTTTTCGTCGCATATGCTCGGTAGTAGTCCAGAAGGTGCATTTACCTCGGAAAAAATCCCTGATTATGACATAGTGCATATATGTGAAGCTGTGTCAGTTGTTGAAAACTGCACTGATATAATAGGACACGCACCCTGTCTTCATGTGTTTACAGATAGTAAAACGGCACCCGGCTATGTAAAATTACAGTTTCACAGACAGACACCTTTTGAAATACTTTCCTTTAAAGAAGGTAAAGACGGATCGGGAAGACTGGTGCTAACCAATGAACAAGATAGTAATTTTTTGAAGATGTACTTTTCTAATCATCGTTTTTTCAAGCGAGGTCACAAATCCGGACCGGCTGAACAATGTTTTCATAAGACAACTGTGAAGAAAGATCAGGAACCTCAAAGTATTGATTATGTTTTCGGCTTTCAAATGTGCACTTGGCCTTCTTATGCTGTAGATTGGTTGAAACGAAAAAGAAATTATAATTGGCCTACGCCGGAAAATATAGCTCAGCTACGGAAGCTCCAGTGTTTCTGTGTACCAGTTGGACACGCTAAAAGTAAAGAAAAACATTTGGAATGGCGATTATCATTTTCTTTACAGGAACAGCAGCTTATGTTTAGTCTCAATGACGTCCAATTTAAGTGTTACGTACTACTAAAACTTATTAAGACGGATGTAATCGCGCCAAGACTGCAGGGAGAGTGTTTGACATCCTATCACTGTAAGACGGCATTGTTTTACACCATTGAGAATAATAGCCAAGACATTTGGACACCAGAGAACCTGCTACATTGTGTCTTGCTGTGCTTGAGTTACCTGCTACAGTGTTGTACGACTGGCGTTTTTCCCCACTACTTCATTCCAGGTGCAAATCTTTTAGACGGTAAAATAGAAGGCAATCAATTGAAACAGCTGATAGTTGTTGCAAATGAAATACTCGCAGATCCGTTAAAATGCATACAAGAAATAAAACCTAATAATATAGGCAAACTAGTATATAATTGGTGTAACACTGTGAACCTAAAGGTAGCAGATATTCGTGAACTTACGGCTTCATTTCAAAAGGCCTTGACGTACAGGGTTTTAGATTTACATTTTACGACGGTCAATAACATCATACAACTCAGGATGTTAGTGTTTAAATACATCTCAGACTGTAATACCACACAATCTGCTATATTAAGACATTACCACGTGTTAAAGGTAGTATGTGAATATTGTTCTGAAAATGACAGTAAAGGTCAACACAGAACAACGAATATACGGCTTATTTTACCATACGTGTACACGAGTTTAGCGTCGCATATTGTTGTCATGGCGATGCAATTTGGAGACGAGACAATAAGAGACTGGTATATATGTGCATCCGCTTTGTATTTTTCCAAAGGATTAAATTCAGATCTGATGTCAAGTCGATTAAAGTTTGCCACACTACTTTATATAATGGGGCATTGGAAAAGTTCCGAATTAATACTTGATGACATAGAGTCAAGAAACGATATAATGAATGATATTTTAACAATCTGTACCTGTAGAACCCTTGGTTATTATGAAACTGATGATGCCATGTCAGCCGCATTCATTAACCAATCAAAAGAAAAACTATTTAGAAAATCAACAACAGAGTTTCTACAGACTTCCGTGTGTACGTGTGTTATATTTCTCCCCACGGAAATGGCAATAACTCCATACGCGCTTCGATACGAGATGTTTAGGTCAGTGTCTACTCCCCCTGGATCAAGAGATGAAAATTCAGAATTTTGGTATGATTGGGCTGTTGTGGACTCTAAAGTTTACATACACTTTCTGAGGTACTTGATGGATATCGAACACCTCGATAAACATACAGGGAACATGTCAATATGCTTTTTCGATAAGGAACTTTCTCACCAGGAAACATATCTAAATCTATTGGGGTGGATAGCTAAGAATACTGCAGACAAAAAGTACTCAGATGCAGTATCCATACCTCTTGCACTTTTGTTCAATGGGGAATTGGGGGAATACCGTTCAACTCCATTCGAATTGGTTTCCTATGCCTACATGCAATCTTGGGAATTCCTTCAGGACTATTTTCGGGTAGCTTTGCCTTCAGGACACCTGCATAACGCCGTCAAATGGCATGTGTGTGTTCTTTTGTATGAAGTGTGGCGTGCAAAACAAATGAAATGGCACGTTTGTGTTCTTTTGTATGAAATGTGGCGTGCAAAACAAATGTAATTCAAAATGCAAAACTCGCCATGTTTAAATAGCGACCATTGATGCAGTTTATTTAGTATTAGATTACAGCTCGTGAACTGCCGTATAATGTTGGCTTTACCTGAAATGTCAACTCGTGCTTCTAAGTGTATTTACTAAATAACAAAATCAAAACAAACAAAAAATCACTGAAACGTGCACTTAAAGCTGCATTAACCGTAGTTTTTACTTTTTAAAACACAATCTAATTACGTTGATAAATATTACACAACTTCCATTATTGAATGTTTACTAAACAGAAACCAAATGTTTTGACGGAATTCAATAGCGGTACAAAATAAAAGGTAACAGTTCGTCCAAGGCCGCACCCTTATTTATTTGGTTCTGTGCTCAGGTGTCCATGTATACATTGCACTGAATAAAAATAACAGTTATTTAGCTCAATGTGTGTTTTATTTACGAACAATGTACCGTTAAAGCTACATACCCTATATTTAAATCGCATGCCTCTTTGCTGGCTTGTCTTTATATGTAATTTCATATTCACCAGCTCATGACGAATTCGGGTATTTAAGCGACCAAATATAACGGAGTACATCAATTCGAAGTGCCGTGGTGTAGTGGTTAGATGGTCTGGCCTGCAGTTGGGAGGTCGTGGGTTCGAGTCCCCTGGCCGCGTCATACCGAAGACGTTAAACATGTTAGTAGTTACTTGTAACCCTTGGTTGACAAGCAAATAATGGGTAGTGTTACGTCTGGTTAAGCCGGTGTCTGAATAATGTGTCTGAATATGGTATCACGCACTACGGCGTGGTATTCCAGTGTGTGTGCGTGCGTGCGTGCGTGCGTGCGAGTTTGCGCTCGTGTGTGTGTGTGTGTGTGATTCTAAGGATTATAATGTGATTGGGTGTAGTGCTATGTGTCTATCTCGATTTGTTCGTTAGTGTGCGCGTTTGCGCTAATTATTGCTTAATGTCTATTTAGACTAGAAATGCTAATGTATTAATAAATGCCAGTGCATGAACACTTTTCAAATAAGTTTGTTTGTTTAAAATTAACGTCATTTTCCAGCACATTTTAAGCTATGTATGACGGTCGATTTTTTGTGGTATAGGCAGACCACCCACTTATTCCTGGGTAGAACCAGTACTGTATGCCTCCCGCCATCCGTAAGAATCGACATTTCGTCACTTACAAATTGAGCTCCAATTGGGATTTGAACCCACAGCGGTGAGAGATGAGAACGTTTACAACGCGACGTCGTTAACCCCTCGACCACGGAAATGCCTTTGTAAAAGAGTACTTTGCATTTTGGGCAAAAAAGTATTAAAGGAGAATCGATCAACTCAAACCAATTAAACTAATGGTGAATTACGAAGAAGGATATATATAGCGAAAAGATTTTCCAATATAAGAATGGATTGGCGGCTGAACCTATTGAACGTATTGATGAAAAGTATGCAAAACATGTTTACAATATGAGTTTGTTAGAGAATATAATATGGCGGCGATTTCTTTAGATTCACTGTTGTGTATCATTATGATGAAAAAAGGCAAGCTTGAGGTTTGGTGCACTCTAGAACCTAGAACCCCCAACGCATTTTTTGTTTGTTTTTCGTTAACTTCTTTGTTTTTCTCACTGACCATTCCAATGCGGAAGCCTTATTGTCAAAGCTACAAGTATTATGTTTGTGATATCATATACCGTGTGTTGTATTTAATATATTTATCCTTGTAATTCTTGTTTCATTACGTGGTCCGAGTATTAACTTTCATACCCCATCCAACCCCTTTTCCAATAAGGGAAAACGGGGATGGCTGGGGTATGAAATAAAACCTTAATTTCGACTTTAAATGTTTTCATATTGTAAAATTAAAACATTTAATAGGTAATAAACAGATTATCGCATTTTTTCAGTAAAATATGTTTTTAAACGTGTGTTATTGTCGAAATATCCGTTATAAAATCCTGCTAAAAATCCTGCATATATAAGCTTTTCCATCACTTAATAGAATTAAGGCGGGACCGCGTAATGTGTTGCGTTTTTCTGATTGACTGTGGTCCTTGAATGCTATATTTCTTGTTTGACTGTTATATCTACTTCTGTTCGTTATTAGTTGTGTAAATATATTTCTCTATGCTGTCAATGTTATATGTATTTGAAATTATTCGAAAATAAAATCCAGCATTATTCCTTCATCTCATCTCCCTCGAATGTTGTTGTTCCAATATCGACCGTCATATATTATACAATTATGGACTTTTCAGCTGTTATACATGATGTGATATGCACCAAAAAAATCATTATTGACCGAGGCGATAGCCGAGGTCAATAATGATTTTTTGGTACATATCAACATCATGTATAACAGCTGAAAAGTCCATAACTGTTTTATTATATAACCCTCAATTTACAATTATATAAAACAGGTCAATATCAAAAAACAATTATATAAAACAGGTCAATATCAAAAAAACAGGTCAATATCAAAAAAACAGGTAAATATCGCTAGATATTTTTTCTAAAAAATTACTTTTTAGCCAATGAAAACGCGTCTATTTATAGGTTATATAATAATATACAATTATGGACTTTTCAGCTGTTATACATGATGTGATATGCACCAAAAAAATCATTATTGACCGAGGCGATAGCCGAGGTCAATAATGATTTTTTGGTACATATCAACATCATGTATAACAGCTGAAAAGTCCATAACTGTTTTATTATATAACCCTCAATTTACAATTATATAAAACAGGTCAATATCAATTTTTTTTTATATAAAACAGGTCAATATCAAAAAAACAGGTCAATATAAAAAAAACAGGTCAATATCGCTAGATATTTTTTCTAAAAAATTACTTTTTAGCCAATGAAAACGCGTCTATTTATAGGTTATATAATAACACCTTATATGTGTTAAAAAATACGTAAAACACCATACAATTACATATATACCGAGCTTAATTAAAGACACATTTCGAGCCTATTGTATTGTGTGGGGGGGGGGGGGGGGGGTGGGGGGGGTGGGGGGGGTGGGGGGGAAGAGAATTTCTATAGGTAACTGTAAATCACTGTTAGCCAAACAATTTTATGAGCAAAGTGTGATATTCAATTTTTCTTCAGATTATGAGGCCCACCCAATAAAGCATTTGTGACCAGTACACGTAATACATTAAAGAATGTTGTATATGTATTGTGTTGTGCTCTGATTTTTGGTCTAAAAACAATTAAGAAATACCAGATAAGTTTTGTAATCAAAAGCTAAATTATGAACATATATTTCTTCATTAACGTAAATTACATAGTGTTGTTAAGCTATTCTTACCCTCATTAGAGCAATGCTATACAAATAAAAATTAAGAGCAGGCCTCAATTTATATACCTGAGTTGATCAGCCATGAAGCGTGCTGGCTGTAAATATTCAAGCTTCCCGTGCTTTTTCAATGACCAAGTAGCGTTGGGAAATGTGTCTTTAACGAAACTGACATATTGTGTATTATGATATATATATATATATATATCATGGCTTTTTTCAATCCCACATGGCAAGTTATGTAATAATATAATGAATTGCATATGAAATGTGCATTTTACCTTCAGTTTGGGTATAAGAAAATATTTGGTCTGGAAAACTGGGTTTTGTTGTAAATGATAATTTCTTTTATATAAGTTGTACATAAAGTTCAGTAAATGTATACTTCAAACAGAACTCAATTTTCTAAGAGTCTTAAAGAATATTGTAAATTAATTAATTGGTGACTTAACGCAACTAATTTACATTGTAAAACATGAAACGAAATGAAATGAGGTTCGCCCGACCGTCAACACGTCATATTAGGTTATATTGGAATAGCAACATCCGAGGGAGATGAGATGAAGGAGTTAAAAGTTATTTCAGTCAGATTAAAAACACACAAGAAAAAAGTATTTTTTTCTTTTGTTTTCTTTCCGAAAAATTTCATATACATATAACCTTGACAGGATAGAGAAATATATTTACACAACTAATAACAACAGAGGTAGATATAAACGTCAAACAGGAAATGTAGCATTCAAAGACCACAGTCAACGACAAACACGCACATAAACAAGTAACACTTACAAGTATAAATACAAAGCCCGGTATATGACATCACAAACAAAAAAGGTTTGACAATAAGGCTACCGCCTTGGAATGGTCAGTGACAAACAACAACAGCAACAACAACCATAACACACGAGCATAAAGTTTGTTCCTTGCTACCTGTTCCCAGTTCGCAGTTCCCAGTTCCTGTTAAAAAACTTTTAAACCTTATTCGAATCGAATGGTGAACCAGACACTGGAAACTAAGAACTGGTTCAAGGTTCACGGTTCCTAGTTCCCAGTTCGAACCCAATGAGAAATTAAATATTATCGCCTTGATTTTCATATTGCACATACGCCAGTTTCATGGGAAACGACATGCGATGTTATAAAATCGGCAAAAGGAAAAAAAGTAGGATGTTTTTTATCAGAGTTATGTCTCATAAGTATCTCCTAAATATCAGTTAATTTGACACTTTAGGATTTCCACACTATTTCAGCAGGCTTTAACACACACAGAAGCCAGTTCCATATTCGCGCCAAGCGCGTACTGTGTCAATAAAGAAGCTTTGAAGAAGGAATACTATTTGCTGTGTTATGTGTTGTTTTAGTCTTGTTTTTCTCCCAAAGGAAAGGTCTTACTAGGACTTCAGCTGGAGCCCGGATTTTGGCTTACCGGTACCACTCAATGTGGCAAATTCTAACAATGGTTTTTGACATTGATGATACCTATGGAATATAAATCACCCGAGTAGACTTCTGGGATTCACAGCTTATGCCCTGATTTTGGGGCAAAATCATCAAAATTTGACAAAAATCGCTGAAAACTGGAATATATTTTTAAAAAAATATCAGTGTACATTTTAAATACGCTTTTGGTTCTGTAATGATAAATATACATTGATGTAAGATGTGTATTTTTTTAAATGGAATATTTTATTATTGTTTAATGTTTGGGTAAAAACTTACACTTTTTACCCCCAAAAAGGTAAAAAAAAACAATAAAAAAAAATCAAAGGACAATATGGTTTTAATTTTTTTAAATTATTTTCATTACATAGATAATTTGTTTGTTAAAAATGTAACCTATGGTTTGTACAATTGTATCTATTGGGAGGTTAAACAAATATTTTAATGGAAATCACTATGGTAATTTTTTAACAAATTCAAAAGAAACTGGAAATAAATCGTTGTTATCACATCTTGTGATAAGATTAGTTGTGTTTATCTCATGATGCCAATAGTGAAATCAGAGTGTGTGATAAACACTATTTAAGGGAAAAAAATGTGACAAACTAAATTTGTGGAGAAAAAAAACTTTTAAAGGGGGTACGTCAGGTTTTTAAATAGAAAAATCCAAATTGTTAAAATGTTCATATCCATGATGAAAATATAATATCAATCGAAACATTATTTGAAAGTGTGATTTATAGTTCTTCCTTGTCTACAATTAGAATTAACAATTATTATTGTGAATGAAGTTGCCCTTAAAACGGTCAACTTAACCATGTTGCGTCACCTAGGATAGTCAACTTAACCATGTTGCGTCACCTAGGATAGCACATTATAACCGTGAAGTATGGATTTCTTTGTACATAAAGAGTAATTTATAGACACATTCATTATGTTTTGGTCATTTACAATAGTACATAATATTATTTGCCAATTTAAAGTCTGTCTCCTAGACCTCAAGAAAAAACATCGTGTAACCCCTTTAAGTTAACTTGCGAGTTTTATAAGTACATCGCTCTTTATAGTGTGCCTATCCAGTTATTTTTACTATTATACATGCTCATTGGATATGCGAGACAATCCAAACCTGTGGTGCCATTGCGTTTCGGCGCTTTGGTTTCTGTAGAACCCCTTTGTTTCAAACTATCACTTTGGAATTGTGAACGAATGTATGATTTAAAGAAGAACTGTTTGAAGATGTAGACCTATATAACAATAACTTATGTGAAAACATTTACATCGACGCCAACTACATTCAAGCTTTTATAATCATCTATGTTTTTACACCGATTTCTAAATCTACTTTATCTTGATCATCTTTAAGTGATCATTTTCAAACATTGAAGGTCACAGGTACAACCGATATGTATATTTACATAGATCTATATGAAGCCCTTCGCCAATTAGTTTAATAATTTAAGTTACTAAAACAAAAGCCATTTGAGTATGAGTTAGTAGTAGGTCTACCTCATCCTCTTACAGACGGACAATTCAGATTTGTCAGCAAATTGGATGTCCTTATACGTGTATAGACCTTATGAAAAATTTCTCGCAAGGGAAGCAAACTGAAATGAGCATCTAACATACTTCCAGATTCACGATAGAGTAAACTATTCTCTCAACATAACAAACATTGGAGCTCAAAATCTGAAATGTACAGGTACATATAGTAGATCGTGGTTCAAATAACACATTTGGAGGGATTCCTGTTGACCAAACAAAAGAAGAACCTTTAAACAAAGAAACACAGACAAAGAGAAAAGTTTTAGTCTGGTTGCCAGATAGAACTACTTCCTCGCTTTAGAGTTCAGAAGTGCATATCTTAGACAACTTACGAATCAAGTTGTTATAGACAACAAAGATGCCCGCTAAGAACTTGCAACAGACAATGGTAATACATTGTTACTGTTAAAGATATGATTAAGGGTTATATGATTAATATTGTTGGTGGTGAGCACAAGGAATTGATGAGCATTTCCGCAGCTGCATTATTTCCTCCAGATATCATATTCGATATACTGCAAGTCAAAGCAAATGGATGGAATGCATCTAAACACATCAAACTCTATACTAACTTGCACTGACTATATATAACAGGTTCTTCAAACAAACACATTGAAAGAAAAGAAAAACAGAGTAAATTTGGCGATAAAGAGTTGTAAGTGACATGTAAAGTTGTTGGAAATTGTTTAACAAAGGACACTGCAAAATGTATAGAGACATTAAATTCAAAACATGAATAAGCTTATAAATGGTTCATACTCCGTGAAGCACATGCATGAACCTCAAGGAATCACTCGATTATAAACACTGCTGAAGACTTTCTCATATGCCTTAAATGAAATTTACATGAAATGTGGTTTAATGAGAGCAAAGGTATAACCACCAACATGACCCACAGAACGTAGTCACTACAATAGGTAATATGAGATAGCATAAAAGTCAGACAAGAAATGTAGCTTTCACAGAACACAGTAAATCCAAAAACACACAATGCTTTCAAAATAATGTAAATCAAAAGCAATTCAAAAAGTATATCACAGACAAGGGTTGACAACATGGGTACCGCCTTGGAACAGTAGTTGCAATATGGACCATCATGATCTGGAGGATAAACTGGTTCAAGGGCGTAACAAACCTCACTCGTACCCTGCTATCTTCCCTAAACATAAAGACAGTGTAATTCAAAATAATCCCCTCTAGGATAACCCCTTACATTTAAGAAAAGAAATGTATAAAATGTATAACAAATAAATGAAACCTAAGGCGATTATTTCAAATGTACTCAATGACTTGCCAGAAGTCAAATTTTATACTTCTTTTATTATGAGAAGTCGGAGCATCAAGAGGAACCCATTAAGGGCACGACAAAACGGAGTGAAGGGCATCTTGATTTACAGAATTTAGAAACACGTTGTCATAGAGTCCCCCGCATGTCCACTATATCTGAAATCTGACAGGAGCAATAGGACAAGGTATATTAAAACCAAACTATGAAGCTTAACGCTCAAGCCTGCTAGGCAAGATTTCTTTTAGCGACAAGGGATATACGTGGGTAATAAATACATATTTTAACTGATGAAGTAGTATAATTGACCTGTAAAATGATTCTTACAAACGTCAGACATCCGATGTTAATGAATTTAGAATTCTGTCGATGCTTGGAGGCGTGAGAGGTGTTGCATCTTATATTACTCAACTTCATATTATCTCATGAACATACTAAATAAAACCGAGTCTGCTACTTCTTTTGTTTGTGTTTGTTGCTTCCAAGCGATCTCATTTTTAGTATTTAGATATCAAATGTGTTGTGCAAAGTGATGGGACTCATCACAGACACTGACATGCAAGAATCTTGAAAAAAACAATGTGAAAGAGCTAATACCCAAAATCACGAAATTGTAGACCTAAGATGGCAACGAAATTTCACTAGTGATCTAGATTTCTTTGGAATAAAGGGTCAAGCAGCTGCTGCATTATATGTTTGCTTGTGTATTTACTCATCAATGCATATTGTTAGTGTATTTACTCATCAGTGCATATTACCGACGTGTTTTTTGCTGTCCCAATATGACCTAATAAGATGTGTTAACGTGACATAAAACCCGACTTAAAATGCTCAGGTGTGCAAGTTGATCCAGTGAGAGATAAACTATTGCAAAATGACAATGAAGGTGAGGTAGCTTTTGCATTATTCAGAGAGAGAGAGAGAGAGAGAGAGAGAGAGAGAGAGAGAGAGAGAGGGATGGATGGAGGGAGGGGGAGGGAGAGTACAGACAGACAGACAGACAGACAGACAGACAGACAGACAGACAGACAGACAGACAGACAGACAGACAGACAGACAGACAGACATTCTGATGGCTGAATTGACTGGTAAATTGGTAATTAATGGTAAATTCGAAATTTTATAACCATAAAGCACAGTTGACTAATATAACCTTTTTAACATGGATTTGAACAATTTTTTTACTTCAAAAGCGTGGTGTACCACCTTTAAAATGTACCACCTATAAGACAGAATAGTAAAAGCCATAGTTTAAATTACTAATAAATCAATTATTTATGTAATAAAAATATTTAAAAAATATGTTCCTTGATTTTTTCCCCAAAAATGATCATTTTGGGGGTAAAAATTGAAAGTTTTTAGCCAAATTTTCAAAAATAATCAACTTCTACCTTTGAAAAAAATATGTTTGTTGTATCAAAGTATACTTATCATTATAAAACAAAAAAAAAATTAAACTGTACTCCGAAATATTTTTAAAAAATATATTCCAGTTTTCAGAGATTTTTTGTCAACTTTTGATGATTTTGCCCCAAAATTGGGACATAAGCTGTGCATCCCAGAAGTCTACCCGGGTGATTTATTATCTATAGGTGTTATAATTTGCCACCTCAGATGGTACCGACCAACCCCTTCAGCTGACGACCTATACGTAGCCATGTACCATTCGATTAACAGCAGCATATCATACACAGAATACATAGCGGAAATTCCCGAGTTGCGTTTCTTTTTCATTTCTGTATGCGCTGTCGGTTACGTGAGATGGTGTAGCCGTTTTCAGTCACAGGGTAGACATTTTCAAGATGGTGGATGATGACAAAAGTTGTAAGGTGAGTGTCTATGGCTATTTCTATGTTTCGCCTTTTAAAAACATTCCACCCATTCCCAGAGGTGAACAAATGAATATTATATTGGAATGTATGCCTCGACAAACCTATTTCCATGTATTGACCATGTAATCAATGTCAGAAAGATGGCGTTTCTTTCCGTTGCCTGAAATCAAATCGAGAACCGACCCTCTTTTTCGCTCCAATTCCAGTTATGTAATCAGTATTTTTTATACATGTCAGAATCTAATGAAAACAAATAAATTACACACAAAATAACATGTAAATATACATTTTGACTATGCCTAGATGGTTTAGAGGCGTATAATGCGTTTAAAAAACAACAACAAAAACATGTCACAGTGTAGCCATTTGTATGTTTTTCGCGAGAGATGGTGTAGACACTGTGGAGTTGAATCGATTTAGACACAGAGTAGACATCATTTTTGGGAACAGAGTAGACACATGTTAAACTGTTTGGAAACATGTTCCCAGTGGGATAAATAATGAAGAATGTTTCATATAAAAGGGCGTTATTGTTACTGTTTTTCCTTAATTGTTATGGTTAAGCATTGTATGTCTGTTTACCGTCATTGCATGGATCTTACATGTTTTAAATTTGTCTTCATTCATTGATATTTTGTGTTATCATTTAATCTACTTTATTGTCCGCTATATATATCTCAATGACGCCCTCACCCCCACCCACCCACGCGACCCCCAAACCACCCCACCCCACACACACAAACACAAACAACGCATTACGCACGCACACGCCTTCACGCATGTATGCCACCCTCAATATCGTAAAATTGCTATTTTGTGATTTGAAAACATGCTATTTGAACTTGTGTTCTTCTGTTTCAGAAAGCAAGCCATGGCTCATAATTGTTACTACTGTGACTTTGATACCACCAGTATTAAAGCGTGTGTTTGATCACGTCATGGACCGTGGAGAATGTCAGTTAAAACTGAGAACACGAACCGTGAGTACAGAAACTGGCCAAATCGGCCTTTCACAAAGAACTTCGGAATTGTTCTGAACTCGCACTGGGTGTGTGACAATATGTTGTAATAGATGAAACCTGTATTTCACGTTTCCCAAATGATTGTAAATGAACTGGAAATAATCATAATTCCTCCAGAAAACTGAAAGAGATTAATTTTCCAATGCGTAAAAATGCAATTCTTCAGTGTCAATAATGACAAGTACGTTGAAGTCGGTCAAGTTCGATAACCAACCAGACTGAACACGTATTTCCGGAGTTATTGCCCCTTAATTGGTGAAAATTGTTGAAATTGACTATGTGCATCTCAATAAGTTGAATAATTTTAATTGAAAGTATACCAAAGAACCTGGTTTAAATCCCCAGTGGCCTTTTTTGTCACTGACCGTTCCAATGCGGTAGCCCTATTGTCAACCCTTTTGTTCTTGTGAATCTTTATTTGGCCTTTAATTCATCTTTAAATTTGTTCTTCGTTTCTGAGTGTGTTTGTGGTTGACTGTCGTCCTTGAATGCTGCTTTTCCTGTTCGAGTTTTATATCTATATTTGGAAACAATAATTATGGACAAAAATATCTCGGTCGAGCTTGATAAGCAGCCAGTTTGCAACGGTAACCATAGTTATATCCCTTTTAATGGTGACTTTATTTGAAATTGACAATTTTTTGCGCAATAACTTTAGTAACGTTAATTCATATTTTACCAAACTTCGACAAAATGCTTATGGCTGAAATATCTCGGTCAAATGTGATATCCAGCCAGATCGCACGAGTATGCCTTGAGTTATCTGCCCTGTGATAACCAGCCAGATCGCACCAGTAACCCCACAGTTATCTTCCCTTTTTCAGTGAAAATTGTTGAAATTGAAAATGTCTGCTCAATTACTTGATTAATTATAATTTAATTTTAACCCAACATGGATACAATGCTAATGGATGAAATATCTCAGTCGAGTTCGGTATAAACACCAGATCACTTCAGTGACACTGGAGTTATTGTTCCTTAATTGGTGACAGTTGTTGAAATAGACACTGTTTGCTCAATAACTTGAGAAATTCTAATCCTTTAACGTAACTTTGACAAAATGTTTATGACCAAATAAATCTGGATCATTGTTGATAAGCAGCCTTATCCGGCCATTGTATCCCAAGAGTTATTGCCCCTTTATTCGTTAAACATGTTAAAAGTGTTGAATTTTATGAAGTCCGCTCAATAACTTGAGTAATAATAATTTAAATTTAAGTAACTCTCCAAGACATGCGTATTTTCTAAAACTATGGTTTTCAATATCCGTTCGTACGAAATTCACTGTGAAACGTTTTGCATGTGCATTTATCATACAACTGTAAATAATTAACCTAAGAATGATAATTTCGTCCATATTTAATTAATTATTAATTCATTGCCTATTATTGCTGTCTTATAGTTCATATGTTAGTCCATCCTTTGGTCTGATTTATCCATCTTTTGTCTGTCTCGCTTGTAGTATTCAGCATACTTGATCAGAACTAAAAAAATGAAGATCACACCAATCCTTCCGCCATGCACACTACGCCTGGTGAGGGGTTAAAGGGTATGAGTGATCATTTTCATGTGTAAATGTATGTCCTGTGTACCCTTAAATAATATACATAAACAAAGAAGAAAATTATGACAAAATAGGCACAATGTATTATTGGCGGTTAGGAGATAACAGAGATGGGCAAAGCTATGTCCTATGTACCTACACTATCAACAACACAGACAGACAACTGACAACTGAGGGGAAAATGGGGAAATAGAATGTTTGGAGAGAGGTGGGATAAAGCAAAAATTGCGGTGTGGCAATATGTGTGTTGTAATACAGAAATATTTAAAAATCAAATTGGCATACCAAACCTCACACACCCATACGCAACCCCCTTTAACACCAATGAGTTCGAGAAGGGGTGGGGGTGGGGGAGTGAGCTGAGTACGTGTAATTTTGAAGTAAACAAGTAAAAACATTGTTTTTATAATTGGATTGATTGCTGGTGGGTAGGGCGATGATTGAGGTGAGCAGATAAACTATTCTTATAATCTTTCACAGACCAACCGTTCTTGTCTTTTCCGCAGACCATCTATACTTGTCTTCTGACATTTAAACACATTTTATATTTTATATCACAAGGAACTGTGATGTTAACCACGATTTGGATCTATGTAAAATAGTGATAATGAACTTGCTAAGAGTAGTGTATTCAGCAAATATTGCTCTTTTTTTCTCGATTTTGTTCTTACTGTGATGATGCTACAAATGCTAATCAATTGATGATGAGGCACATTTTAAATACCTACTTCGACAATCTATATGTTTTTAGTGTGAATAGTAATTTTTCAGTACAATCAGTTTTTTGAATAAATTATTACCATGCCGATATATGACTCGTCAAACATGATTTTTTTAAAATTAAGTTTGTAATCAAATTATTGTTGACATGAAAATACTCAGCTTTACTTCTTTATATTATAATGTAACATATTTTAACGTAATTTCTGATTTATAGTACTGAGGTGCTTTGATATTTTATTTGTTTATTAATCATAACTGTACATATTTTGATAGATACAGTTCCATATGAATAAACAATCTGCTAAACATGCCAAGTTTTATTATACTGAATGTTAATTTGAACTCTCGAAACCATAGTTATCATTCATTATGCATATACAACCATAGAATAAAGAGTGTTGCACTTATTTGACCTTTAATCTCCATTTTACGTACTATATATTTGACATTATGTAACGTATTTTAGTTCTTATACAGTATCTAAATAGTTTAGAACAGTTATATACATAAATAGCTGAATGGCAATTGATAATATACCCTAATTAGGGTCATTTTTGCACTCTTTTGACCTTTGACCAGGAAAAAAAGCCACCCTGGCATCCTACACTTCCGTGGTTGGGCTCACTTAAAGACTTAAATAAGTATGGATGCCAAATTATATTCTAACATACCATAACATGTTGTTGTTGGGCCCTCGGGCTGCCCTCTATAGTAAATACACGTTTTGACCAGTTATTTTCATTCACACTAGCGTTCGTTTAGTGCAGTGTGGCGGCTGTAAAAAGTCTCCCAGTGCTACGAATCAGTAGTGTTATTTTGACTGGTCCTTTGGGACCAACGAGCCCAATATAGATGGCTTTGAAGTAGAATACCGCTTAAGCCGGTGCTAGTGGGCGTGAGGGGTGTTGCTTCTTTCATTACATCTCATGAACAGACTCAATAAAACCGAGTCTGCCGCTTTATTCTCTTAATTGTGTTTGTTGCTCCAAAAGGATCACCTTTATCAGTTCTTATGCGTGTAATTTACTTGTTTTCATAGATGCTGGTAGGTATAAAGCTTTCATAACTGGAACTGAAGCGAAAAAGAATGTCAGCACTCGATTCGATTCCAGACAACGGAGAAACACCATCTTTCTGACATTGATTACATGATCAACACACGGAAAAAGATTTGTTGAGGCATACATTCCAATAGAATATTCATTTGCTTACCTCTGGAAAATGGTGGCATGTTTTTAAAAAGGCGAAACATAGAAATATGAGGTAAATTTCTACGAAATTTCTTTTCCTCTCAACTTTTTTCTTCATCCGCCATCTTGAAAATGTCTACCCTGTCACTGAAAACGGCTACTACACCATCTCACGTAACCGACAGTGACATATATAGTTACATAGATAAACGATCCCGAATATGATATATGAGCTAACTATATCATTTCAAATTTACATCAGTAATAATATTTAATATAATAAGTTAAAAAGCAATACAATACCTAGAAAAGAGGCTTGTTAAAAAGCAAATTTAATGTAACTGAGCATTTGTGAATCCAAGCGACTTTTTGAAAAAATAATGTTACTATGCAAGACATGCTGCAGACTCTAGTACATCCGTTATCATTAAGCATCAGATTGGATTTAATATAACAGTATAACAATGTTTCTTCAGTTCCGTAACAGTAGTGTTGTTTACCAAGAAACATGGAGTGACCATTTTTAAGATGATGTATCGAAAACATAAGTTTACTTTAAAGGGACATGGAGCAATAGAATGATGCCAAACTCCGAATAAGGAACTAGAAGATCATGAAAAAAAATTCAATTCCCACACAGTGACATAGAAAGGTGTCGAACTCCTAATAAGGAACTAGAAGATGTTGAAAATATTAGTTGTAGCTCTGCCAGTCCTCAAGGCATTTGTACAGTATTTGGTGCACTTTGTAAGTGCATTTTTGTTGTCTTTCGTTTTTGTTTTTTTGTTTCAATTCCGGCACAGTAATGTTTTGTTTTACCAGATACATCGAGTAACCATTTTTAAGATGATCTGACGAAAGCAAGTTTACTTTAAAGGGACGTGGAGCCATAGAACGATGTCGAACTCTGAATAAGGAACTAGAAGATCATGAATATATTATTTGTTTTAATTCCGACACAGTAATGTCTTTTTGTTACAAAGCAACATCAATTAACCATTTTTTTAAAGATGATTTAGCGAAACAAGTTTTTTACTTTACAGTGACACGTAGGCATAGAAGGATGCCGAACTCCGAATAAGGAACTAGCATATCGTGATTTTTTTTCAATTCCCACAAAGTTTTTTTACCAAGAAACATCAAGTTACCATTTTTTTAAGATGATCTAGCGAAAAAAGTATGTTTTAAAGGGACATTTAGTAATAGCACAAAGTCAAATTCCGAATAAGGAGCTGGATTGTCAGGATAAAAATGTTTTTCTTCAATTCCAACGCAGTAATATTCTTTTACCGACAATCTTTGAGTAAAGGTACATGTAGCCATAGAACGATGTCATTCCAAATAAGAAGTTGGATTGTCAGGAGAAAAAGAAGATTTTTTCAATTTTTTCAATTGCGACACAGTAATGTTTTTTACAAAGAAACATTGAGAAACCATTTTTTTAAAAATGATCTGGCAAAAAAATAATTGCTTTAAAGGGACATGTAGTCATGGAACGAAGTCAAATTTCGAATAAGGTGCTGGTTTGTCAGGAAAAGAAGTTTTTCTTCAATTCTGACACAGTAATGTTTTTTACCAACTAACATCGCGTAACCGTTTTTTAAAGATGATGTTTACTTTAAAGGGACATGTAGCCATAGAACAATTTTAAACTTCGAATAAGGAGCCTGGCCCGTATTCACAAAGCTTCTTAAGATATTTCCCAACTTCAGCTTAAGATTGGCAAATTGCATTTAGGTAAGATTTATTCCTACTCATAAAACATCTTACTTGAAATCTAAGCTAAAACATATGTTAAGCGTTTATTATTTCTGAAATTAATTTAAGTTTCTTAAGTTTGTATCTAAAATGTGTCTAATCTGAAATTTCCTCATAGATATTTAGAAACCGGAACCCTTTAGGTTAGGATTCCCTACAAATACAATGTAAGTACTGGAGTGAAGAATCTTTAGAGTTCATTAGGTGGTCCCACCTTAATTCCATTGAGCGATGAGAAAGCTTATATAAGCAGGATTTTATAACGGATATTTCGACAATAAAACAGGTTTAAAATCATTTTTTACTGAAAAAATGCGATAACCTGTTTAAAATTACCTATCAAATGTTTTAATTGTACAATATACAAACTTTTTAAGCCAAAATTAAGGTTGTATTTCATACTCCAGCCAACCCCGTTTTCGCTTCGTGGAGAAGGGGTTGGATGGGCCAACTCCGTTTTCGCTTCGTGGAGAAGGGGTTGGATGGGGTATGAAAGTTAACACTCGGACCATGTAATATGCGTCATGTTCATAGTTATTGTGTTTCCCATATTTGATAGTACATACATGTTTAAAGCAATACATGTTAGCCAAGGTGTTACTTGTTTAAATATTAAGCTGACTGTCTTTGTTGACTTTCTTATTAAAGGGAGGCGATCTCGAATCATTTTGAATGTCAATACAAATACGATTAAAACCGTCATAATGTGTATCAGTTTCATGTTCAATGTGCATAATGATAAGCAGTAAATTAGTACACATGCTCCATACGATTTAATTATTGTTAATGCCAAGCTTGTTCTGGACGACCCGGCTAGATTTGTGGTGTAAATCATTAATATTAAATCATATGAGGCTAACGGGTCAACTGTGTCTAAACTATATAGTTGCCGAGCGGAAACAATGAAATTGGCCTGAAACCCAATGTGAAGATCAAAATGGCATTTTGCGTTGAAGCCTTCGTAATTAAAATGGAGGCACTTAAAACAATCTGAGACTTGTTTGAAGGCTATAGATGGACCAGTGCCCTTGTGGCAATTATCGCATTGCATATTCCTTTCTGAATTGAATTGAATTGAATGTTGTTTAACGGCTCATCAACACAGTACAGGTTATTTAGAGCCGCCCCAGAGAGAGGGAAAGGATACATAGGAATCCGGAAACCTGCCCTACTCTTATTATCGAATAGATTCCTATGGTTCTTTAACGTGCTCGGTTGATAGACCGATACACGGGACCGCCGGTTTACGTCCCCATCCGACGGACGAGGCTAAGGAAAAGTGTCTTGCCCAAGAACACACCGACGGAACTCAGTGGCACCACGGAGGATTGAACCCAGGGCCTCCGGTTACAAATCCGCCGCGCTACCGACTGCGCCACGCCAGCCCTCTATTCCTTTCTGAAATAAACTCATGCATCAGGGAATGCTCATCACGTGATTACCATACTTTTGGTAAACCGGGCTTATAGTTATATGAAGTGAGAGCAAGGCATGCTTGTCAACACAGCTTGTTCCTGTTTAGTAAAATAAAATAAAAATTCAATAATGGCAGTTGTGTAATACTTATCAACTTAATTGTTTAGTGTTTTTAAAGTAAAATCTATGGTTTATGCAATTTAAGTGCACAATTCAGTGATATTTCTCTTTTTGTTTTAGTAAATACTTTTCAAAGCACGAGTAAACACTTCAAGTAAACCCGATTTTATACGGCAGTTCACTATCTGTAATTTAATAATAAATATAACCGCATCAATGGTTGCTATTTACACACGGCGATTTTTACATTTTGGATGGCATTTGATTTGCACCCCACATTTCATACAAAAGAACACAAACGTGCCATTTGACGGCATTATGCAGATTTCCTGAAGACAAAGTTACCCAAGAATTGTCAAATGGTGGAGGTAAAAGGCATTTTCTCAATTCAAGATTGAACCAATGTCTAAGAACCATGATTACTGCATTTAATTTGGTCATGTCTGCAGTATTTTTAGCTATCCACCCCAACAGCTTTTGACATGTTTCCTGGTAAGAATGTTCCTTATCAAAATAGCATATCGGGGTTTTCGACATCCATCAAATATCTCAGAAAGTGTATGTAAACTTTAGAGTCCACATCAGCCCAGTCATACCAACATTGTGAACTATGTCTTGATTCAGGGTGAGTTGCAACTGACCTAAACATCTCGTATCGAAGCGCGTATGGAGTTATTGCCATTTCCGTGGGGAGAAATATAACACACGTACACACGGTAGTCTGTAGAAACTCTTCTGTTGATTTCCTAAATAGTTCTTATTTTGATTGGTTAATGAATGCGGCTGTCGTGGCATTGTCAGCGTTATAATAACCATGTGTTCTACAGGTACAGATTGTTAAAATATCATTCTTCATATCGTTCCTTGACACTATGGCATCAAGTATTAATTCGGAACTTTTCCAATGCCCCATTATATAAAGTAGTGTGGCATACTTTAACCGACTTGACATCAGATCTGAATTAAATCCTTCTGAAAAATACAACGCAGATGCGCATATATACCAGTCTTTTATTGTCTCGTCTTTACATTGCATCTCCATGACAACAATATGCGACGCTAAACTCGTGTACACGTATGGTAAAATAAGAAGTATATTCGTTTGGTGACCTTTGTTGTATATTTCGGAACAATATTCATATACTACCTTTCACTCGTCGTAATGTCTTATTATAGCCGATTGAGTGTTATTGCAGTCTGCAGAATGTGTGTTATTACATTCTGAGATGTATTTAAACACTGAACTCCTGAGTTTCATAATGTTCCCGACCGTTATCAAGTGCATACTCAAGAGCCTGTTTGCCAAGGCCTTTTGAGATGAAGCCGTCTGTTCATGGATATCTACTGCATTTAAGTTCGGATTGTTAAACTGATATACTAGTTTGCCTATATTATTAGATTTTATTTCTTGTATGTATTTTAAAGGATGCGAAAGTACTTCTTTTACAACAACTATCAGCTGTTTCAATTGATTGCCTTCTATTTTCCCGTCGAAAAGATTTGCACCTGGAATGAAGTATTGGGGAAAAACAAGGTCGTCTTACAGTGATAGGATGTCAATGACACTCCCTGCAGTCTTGGCGCTATTACTTCGGTCTTAATACGTTTAAGTAGTACGTAGCACTTAAATTGGACATCATTGAGACTTAACATAAGCTGCTGTTCTTGTAAGGAAAATGATAATCGCCATTCTAAACGATTTTCATCACTTTTAGCGTGTCCAGCTGGAACACTGAAACACGGGAGTTCCTTTAGGTGAGCTACTTTTTCCGGCCAATTATAATTTCCTTTTCGTGTCAGCCAATCCACAGCATAAGATGCCATTTGCGCATTTTAAAACCGAAAATATAATCGAGATCTTGAGGATTTTTACCTTTCGTCACATGTGTTTTCTCAACACATATTTCTGCGGGTCCGGATTTGTGACACCTTTCTAAAAAAAGATCACTTGCAAAGGACTACTCCATGAATTTATTATCTAGTTCATTGGTTATCATACTCGATCCGTCTTCATCTTCTTTAAAGTCATGTAATTTATAAAGTTTTTTTCTGTGAACCTGTAACTTTACATAACTTGGTGCAATTTTGCTATCTGTAACAATATGGACATGATCAAGATTGTTGGTATTTTCTGTTATATCGTCACTGTCAATGCAGTTTTCAACAACTGGCATGTATTCATGTATGTACACAATGTCAAAATCAGGATTTTCTCCCGAGGTAAATGCTCCTTCTATACTACTACCGAACAAATACTTGTGCGTCTTATATTGAGCTTGAATAAGTCTTAAATTGATATTTAGATGGTCGGTGTATACCGTGTTCATGTGCAGCTTCCTTATTTCATGCGAAATTCCCGCAATTTCTTTAAGTGTTGAAGACAGAAATACTGATAAAGATTCCTCTTTCGTCATATCTTTCATCTTCATTGCTGTAAATATACACAGAATCGTATGAATTTATGTAACGTACTTACTCTAAAATTATATATATATGAATACCTAGTGAATACCAACGCTATACAGTTAGTAGATTATTGTTATAAAAGGAGACAGGGTTTAAAATAACGCTTTATTTACACCCCACTCCAAAACAAAAAGTAAAAGAAAAGGAAATAAAAACAAGAAAAGAAACGCACCTTTACGCATTTATTTATTACAATTAGATTTGTATTTATTTATTTTTGTTGAGAAAAGCAGATGTCTCACAACACTGGCACAACCTTTGATAGTGGATAGGGCAATTGTTAATATATGTTTGGAAGTGGATTACGGAAACATTTTTGGATAACATTAAGGATATGTGGAAAAATATGTCCATGGGATACAGATGTAGCGCTGTCAGTCACATAAATCAAAACTTTAATATAATTAAATGAGTCTGAAAAGTAGGTCAAGGTCATTTATATTGATCTGGTTGTTGCAGGAATATAGTCATATTAATCCAACAAGCGGTTAAGGAAGAGTAGAGCGCAAACACATTTGAAGTTAAAATTGCCAAGGGCCATAACTCCATCAAAATCTACAGAACCAAAACCCACTTGGGGACAATCACAACTAGATATCATACCACTTCTTCCTACCAAGCTTCGTTGAAATCAAAGAAGTGGTTTAGGATGAGTTGTGGTGGCAACAAATATAAAGTTAAACAGTGAAAGGGCCATAACTCTGTCAAAAACTGTCGAAATAAAACACAAAATCGATATGCACAATTAAACTCCATACTAATGCTTCCTACCAAGTTTCATCAACATCCAACAAACGGTTTAGGAGAAGTAGTAGTGACAACAAATCCAAATAAAATTGCAAAGGTGCATAACTTCTTCAAAGATCATCAAAAACTAGAACGAATTTGACGGCGCGGCCGTCGTAAAATACCCACATTTTATTCACGCAGGTCACTTCCCCCTCGCCCACCCGCACCCTACCCATCCTACACACACAGCCCCACAGTATATACGATGGAATCCCTTCATCAAAATGTTCATTTGATTTTTTAATAAATTGACCCCCTCATACCCTCCACCAACCACCCACCCCCTCCAACCCGAACCCCATGGAATGCGTATGAGTTTTAAATAATAAATCATTTGACATGCTGTGTATCTCTTTATTAGATGACTATTATACCAATTAATGTGCAAAATAATGAAAAAAGGAGACCGTAATTGCATTATTAGTGTATTTGATGCCACTTCCTTCAGGCCCAACTATAACATAAGAGGAAACAAATGTATACAGTGTAATCCCATCATCATGTTTCATTTGAGATATAATTATAAAAAAAAAATCCAAATCCGCCCCCACACACAACCCCCCTCGATATAATAAAAATAAAAAAATCGTTTGATATGTTTTTTATCTTTTATAGACAACTACATATACCAAGTTATGTGCAAAATTATGAAAAAATGAAAGTGTAATTGATTTTTTTGTTATTTGACCTTTTGACCCACTTAGGGCCCCTGGGCTCGGAGCCAAAAATAATGTTGGTCTGCCACGCCGTCATCATATGGTGCTGTCATACCCTAAATTTGGTTGAATTCCGTTCAGCGATTTAGGAGGAGATGCGTAACGGACAGACGGACAGACGGTCAAACGGATGCGATTTTAATATACCCTGTTTTTTTCAAAAAACGTAAAATCATTTAATATGTTGTTTATCTTTTATAGACGTTTGCACACACCAAGTTATGTGCAAGAATATGGAAAAATGACAAATAGAATTTTTAATGTATTTGACCTTTTGATCCCCCCCACCCTTTGAGGGACCCTGGGTGCAGAGCCATCATCATAATGTTTCATTTGAGACTTAAATACAAAAGAAAAAAGAAGAAATGTGACACCAAATACCTCCCACCCCACCCACCCTGGGTCCCAAATAAACAATCGTTTGATATGTTGTTTATCTTTTATAGACGATTACATATACCAAGTGTAATTGAATTTTTAGTTTATTTGACTTTTTAACCCCTCTAAGGGCCCCTAGACTCGGAGCCAAAAATAATAATGCTCTTGCACGCCGTCATGATATGGTGATGTCATACCCTAAGTTTGGTTGAATTCCGTTCAGCGGTTTAGGAGGAGATGCGGTAACGGACAGACAGACAGACAGACAGACAGACAGACGGACGGATGGACGGACGGACAAACGGAGGCGATTTTAATATACCCTGTTTTTTTCAATATCGTGTGTAATCATCGAACCGTAACACAAACGTGATATGCTCAACTAGACATGACACCGATGCTTCCTATCAAGTTTCGTCAAAATCCAACAAGCGGTATAGGAGGAGTAGCGACGAGAACAAATTTAAAGTTAAAACATCAAGGCCATAATTCCGTCAAAAATCATCGAACCGAAACACAAACGCGATATGTACAACTAGACATTTTAGGAGGAGTAGTGACAACATTTGACAGATGGACGGAAGGATGGGGTTCAATATTCAAAACCAGTTCTTGGTTCGACATTCGAACCCAGTTGGGGGTTCAACATTCAAAGCCAGTTCGAGGTTCAACATTTAAACTCAGTTCGAGGTTCAACATTCGAAACCAGTTCAGGGGTTCAACATTGAAAGCCAGTTCGGGTTCAATATTCAAAACCAGTTCGGGATTTGACATTCGAACCCAGTCGGTGTTCAACGTTCAAAGTCAGTTCGGTATCCAACAATCGAACCCAGTTCGGGGTTCAACATTAAAAGCCTGTTCGGGGTCCAACATTCAAACCCAATGCAGTTCGGGGTTCGACATTTGAACCTAGTTCGGTATTCAACATTCGAACCCAGTTCGGTATTCAACATTTGACCCGACAGCTCTTCTTTCAACATTGACTTAGTAAAATTAGCGTGTCTAAATATAATCAAGAGGCCCAAGCGTGCCTGTGGATTCTCTACTGGATAACTTGGCTCTTATAACATCAATGAAGCGAGTGACTGCAATTTACGTTTTTGTGAACGTTTAGGGCAAAATACAGCATTTTTAACTAAATCAAGGGCCATAACTAAAAAATCTGGTAAAGTTTGGTAAAGATCAGATGAAAATGAAGGCCCTATTATATTAACGAGGCAAAATATAGCATTTGTAACGAAATCAAGGGCCATAATTCCGCTGTAACTGGTCCGATCTGACTGGTTTTCAAACTTGGCCAAGTTTTCATTGATATTAACAATCTGGTAAAACTTGGTAAAGTTCGGATAAAAAATGAAGGCCCTATCGTCTTAACGAAGCAAAATATAGCATTTTTTACTAAATCAAAGGTCATAAATCCGCTGTTACTAGTCCGATCTGGCTGGTTTTCGGACTTGTCCGAGCTTTCATCGACATTAGCAATCTGGTAAAGTTTGGTAAAGATCGGATGAAAGCCCTATCGTCTTAACGAGGCAAAATGTAGCATTTTTTTAACTAAATCAAGGGCCATAACTCCGCTGTTACTGATTCAATGTGGGTGGTTTTCAAACTCGTCTGAGCTTTTATTGATATTAACAATCTGTTAAAGTTTGGTAAAGAGAAAATTAAAAATGAATGTCCTATCGTCTTAACGAGACAAAATATAGCATTTTTAACTAAATCAAGAACCATAACTCCATTGTTACTTGTTCGATATGGCTGGATTTTGAACTTTTTCGAGCTTTCATTGATATTAACAATCTGTTAAAGTTTGGTAAAGATAAAATGAAAAATGAAGTCCCTATCGTCTTAACGAGGCAAAACATAGCTTTTTAACTAAATCAAGGGCCATAACGCCGCTGTTACTGGTCCAATCGGGCTTGTTTTTGAACTTGTCCGAGCTATCATTGATATTAACACTCTGGTAAAGCTTGGTAAAGATCAGATGAAAAATGAAGGCCCTATCGTCATAACGAGAGAAAGGTAAACGACGGACAACGGAGGGACGACGGATAGCACGCCATCCCATAAGCTCTGCTGGGCCTTGGCCAGTAGAGCTAACAACTAAAGCTATACTGAATGTTGAAGTTTATTGGAAAATCGACATGAGATTCAATGGCAATTGATGCAAAAATAACAACTTTTACAAACAAATATACGATATAACGAGATATATTGCATAGCAATAAACGCCTTAAACGGGTTTCACTATCCAAAATATTAAAATGATTTGCTAATAGGTGACCATACTTGATACGATTAAGAGTGGTATTTTTTTTAAAACAAAAGTATCTCATGTCGTTCAGGAATTTTACTTTCGCTTGATTTCCAAATTTAAAGAGTTTAAAAAAGGGTGTAATTCTGCTTAAAGCCTGTCTGACTGATGTGATTTCTATTATTCAGTTCCATTTATAACACTAAAGACGTGTGACAAGTTACATTGAATTGCATCAAGTAGTTATTGTGGACAATCTAAAGAAAAAAAACCATAATGGATTCGACCCGGAAAATCGTACAGGTGTATAATCCACTTGTTGTCCGTACTGTACTTGTAAAATGTAATAACTATATCTGAAAGGTGTAATCCACAATCACAAGCTCCATTCTTGAATTCTAAAAACATATATTTACACTTCGGTTGGTATGGAATCCTGGAAGGACTTTTGACTTCAATGCTTATAACGTCAGTACTTCTAACTTCACGACTTAATGACTTAATGACTCTAACTTCATTACTTCTTAATTTTACGAGTTAATGACTTCTTACTTGATGACCTCTCTAACTTCATGACTTCTAAATTCCTTAATTCTAACTTCATGTCACATGTCGTGAAGTAAAACGTATAAAATTTAGAAATAGTGAAGTTAGTAAGAAGTCATAAAGTTAAAAATCATGAAGTCAGAAGTAATTCAATGGTGCAGATAGAAGTAAATAGTTAGATAACAATAAAGTTAGAAGTAAAGGAAGTTAGAACTACTACTGCTACTGCTACTGCTGCTGCTGCTTATACTGCTGCTGCTGCTGCTGCTGATACTGCTTCTACCTTCTTTTTTTATCGAGAATAACATATATTTGGCTTATAGCCAGTCTGATATATGATCCTCAAACAGAAACACATATATTTACACGATGTACACACATTTGTTAAAACAGTGTTATATATGGCATAAATCATGTCTATAGACTTTATAATGTATTTAAAGAACAATGTACAATGATTTCTAAAATGAATATAAAGACGAGCTTTAAAATATGATTAATAACTGAAGTACACTACTTATATATGTCTGCGGTTATACAACATACAAGCTAATCCACCACAAGAAAATATACGTTTTAAGTTTATGTATAATTTAAACAGCTCATTTATTCTTATTGTTAGACGACATACTTAGCTAGACCGCAATGAGACAATGTAAGTTTCAATTTTGCAATTTCAAGAGGTGATCTTCTAGCAAGCGTTTGAACTGGTGAAGTGATGACGGTCGTCTAATTTTGCTTGTGAGAGTATTCCATTCTTTAGGATCACACACAGAAAAAGAATTATCATTGCAAGATGTATGTGATCTGGAAATATACAAGTTTTCATTTGTATTATAGCGTAGTTTTTCGCTCACGAATTATTGAGACATTTATCAATAGCTGATTGATTTATTCTGATGTTTGACCATTGAATGATTTGTAAACCATTAGGCATGTGTTGATATTGAACACATTTATTGGAAGATTTAAATCTTTTAACATTTACTAAGAAAGTGTTAACAAGTCAGCTTTAAGACTTGTGCACGCTTTTGTAGTTTAACTATGCGGTTTGTGTGTGAGTTGGTACATCTTCCCCAAATAATACAACCGTTGTCCAAAATCGGTAGTGATATATGAGTTATAGTATGTCTTTAAACTATCTTGGGTGACATATTTAGATAAATTCCATCAAGGTAATATTTTTTGAAATATTTAGATATATACTGTCAATTTGCGTATTCAATGTTAAATTTGTGTCTATTTTTACTCTCAGCCACGTTTGTGACTCTACAGATTCTAGGAATCATTTATAATAATGAAATGTATGTTACCTGTTTTGTTTGCCATATGTTTAGTACCTATATGCATTGTGCAAGTTTTATTTACGCTCATAAGAATTGTATTGTCATTGCACCAAAAACAAATCCAAGATCACCGGTTAGTAAACGTGATTTTACAACTGACGTGTCTTTGTGAGATACGTAAAGTTTTATAGTCTGAAAACAGGCTTGTGTTAGTTTTTCCAGTATAGTATAGAGGGGTAGGTCGTTTATAAATAATAAGAACAGTACAGGTCCAAATGCACATCCTTGTTGGATTCCGCTTAAGACAGTTTCCTTAGAATATATTTCTTTGCCAGATATCATGCATTATAGGTAAGAAGTAAACCAGCTCATAGAAGATTGACCTATGTTATATATTGCGAGTTTGTGCAGTAGAACTGTATAATCAATAGTGTCGAAAGATATTGTCCCTATTATGTTTCCATCTCAATTTCTTTTAACCATTTATCGATAAGTTTTGTAACCGTTGTTTAACATGAATGTTTCTGACGAAACTCAGATTGTGAAGTATGGAGGAGTTTGTATTTGTTTAAATAAGCAAATAGGTGTTTTGTGACATGTTTTTCAATAATCTTTGAAACAAATGGTTATATTGAGATGGGCCTATAATTTGCTGGATCGTCGGTAGCACCAACTTTGTAAATTAGAAATACCTTTGCTAATTTTAATAGTTCAGAAAAGGTCCCTGTATGAAAATGTTTCTTTATTATTTATTCTTTTTAAGAGCTAAAGCGCTATTACTTCTGCTGCAATATTTGCTATTTTAGGATTTAATCCGTCAAAAAAAAGGCTTCGGTTACTTCCAGTGTGTTTACAAGTTTAATACGATCATCATGGTCATCATGTTTCATTAATGGAATCTCCAAATTAATATTTGAAGTAACTTTAGGCTGAGTAAATTATGTCAATTTGCTAAATGTGCTTGTGCGATTGTATTATCAACTTTCAAACGTGCATTTATGTTTAAAAAATATGTATTCATTGTATATTATTTCTTCATTTTGTGTTACAAGTTCACCTTCTGTCTTAATTCATTCGGTATTATGGTCGTTTTTGAATTACCATGTATGCTGTTTATATGCATAACTATTATCACTGAAGTTTGAAGTCATGAAGTTAAAAAACTCATGAAGTTAGAAATGATTAGGTCGTGAAATAATAAGTCATTAGTCACGGTATTAGAAGTAAGTTCGTCATGAAGTAAGAAATAATCAAATTTAGAAATTATGAAGTTTGAAGCCATTATATTATATCTCGGTGTTAGAAGTATTGAAGTTAGAAGTCGTGAAGTCAGAAGTCCTTCTAAGGCTTCCATATTATGGTCTGATCTAGACATTGCAATATCACTGTCAAAATTCAACCAAAAAAGTGACGATAACAATATTCAGGTAAATGGAAAACAGCAGCATACAAGCTGACGGGCAGACAACGTGAACTTGGTGTAAAATACGAATATAATATACTAAGGAAACTGGATTTCAACTATATATATAATGATGAGAACGTTGGTTCCGTTTTCCTTATTCCGTATTCGTTATTCGAATAACAACTATAATTATTCCTTAGTCAAATAAGGAATAAGGAACAATTCCCTATTCCTTATTAAAAAATATCATGGCCAGTTATAAAAAGAACAGATCTGACGACGAAAAACACGCAACACGAAACTTAAACACTACACATATCTGGCCACTCATGCATGTGAAATATCATATTCAGAATTAAAAACGGGATGTGATGATCAGTTTACGATGCTTAGTATGGTTCTGATTTCACTTGCTTTTAAATTAAATAATTTTTAAAACATTAGCCCCCCCCACTCCCCCCCCGCCCCCCAACCCACCGCAAAGAGATGTACTCCGGATCTAAACCTATTGATGACGAGGTATATATACCCGGTAAAAAAAGAAATGAACAGAGTTGATAACTGATGATAAACAACGGAACAGGTGTTGTTATGTTATAATTCATATCACTGGAAAGATACATTTGTGTTAATTTAAAAACGGAAAACGTTATTAAACTCGAAAATAAATTGACAGAGTAATTATATCGTAAATGACATATTGGTCAGTGTTAAAATCGTGCAAAAGTTTTAATAATAAATGAGACACCACGCATATCGTAATGTTGAATTGCCTACATCACTATATAGACGCACTTTTAAACAAGTCAAACCCAAAAAACGTTTTTATTTAAACGAAAAGCGATAGAGAAAGAATATCGCAAATTACCCAAGGGTAGAGATAGAGAAAGAATATCGCAAATTACCCAAGGGTCCGTGTAAAATTACGCATTACAATCGCCCTTGAGTAATGAGCATATAGCTGGTTCCTCGCTCCCGAGTATATGCGCCGCTATTATACAGTTCTCCAGTTTTCAGTAATGACCCATATATTTCTCTGTCATTGTTGGTTCTCTGAAATGTTGCTAGGGTCAACTAGACATGAAGAGCAACATTCCTGTGAAGTTTCATGTAAATCAGTCGCTACCCGTTTTTATTACAGAACTATATGTAAACAAAGATGGCCGCTGCCGGCCATGTTTAATGCCGAATCAAAATAATGTTTGATAAGGATCACCAGCATGTCATGCTGATCATTTTAGAAAAGTTCCATATCAATATCACTTATAGTTTTCAAGAAGTAGTCGTTACAAACTTGTTTTTCAAAAATCAATTTTTAGCCGTGGCGACCATCTTAAATTTCTGGTCGACCTGAAAATTTGCAAGGATCAATTATACACCAAGAGCAACATTTCTGTGAAGTTTCATGAAAATCCGTCAAGTAGTTGCAGAGGAGTAGTCGCTACAATTGCTTAGTATATAACTCCATGTAAACAAAGATGGCCGCTGGCAGCCATGTTTAACGTCGAATCAAAACAAGACTTAGGCGATACATACTTGTTTTTAGCTTTGGCGGCCATCTTGGATTTCACATCAATGTGAATTTTTGCTATGATCAACTAGACATCATGGGCAACATTCCTGTACAGTTTCATGAATCCATCCAGTAGTTTCAAAGGAGTAGTAGCCGCAAAAAAACGTTTACGGACGGACAGAAGGACGGACGGACGGACGACGGACACCGCACCACGGCATAAGCTCTGTTGATCTTTGATCAGTGCTAAAAATGAATTTCCTCATGAAAAAAGTATTATTCATTCCCCTTAAAACTTGTTATATTGGCACGATTGATGGCGTGTCCACATTTTAAAAAAACAGAAAAAATGTATAATTCGACAACATGATCTTTGTCCACCTTTCCAAAAACTTGATATTTTACACCCCAAAAGAAATCCAAGCCCTTTTTCTTAGTATTTGTCCCAATTAAAAACGTCGTTACATACTGTGCGCCATAAATATAGACTGGTATTATACCAATTACTAAGATAGATCAAAAAGCAAAACCGAGTTACTCAAACTGGGACAGGGCCACAGTAGGAACAATCATATTTCCCTGCAACAGCCCCAAGACCAACTGTAAAAGGTCTGCTAGTCATAGCCATGCCACACACATTTTCAAACAACGTCAACAACATTTGCATTATTTGTGGCTGGTTCTGCTACTTTATATACTACTTGTGCAACTGATGCATTGCCTCTATTTCCCTTTGCGGCCGTCTCCCCCACCCTCTGTCCGACTCACATAAATATCCTACTAACATATCAACAATAATGACCCTCGCGGTACCCTAACGCATGGTAAGGTTTAATTAGTATGATGCAGTATCATACTCAATAATATTAATATTTGCTTCTGTGTGTTTTGTGGTTGACAGTCGTCCTGGAATGCTACTTTTCCTGTTCGATTTTAATATCTACTTTTAATGAATTGAGTATCATTCTAATTAATTTCAGTATCATACTAAACTCTTCAGTATCATTCTAAATAATTTCAGTATCCTACTAAACTATTAATTATCATCCTAAACAAATCAGATATGCGCTTTACGTGTTGCATATATCGGCGTTAATATTAGTATTAAGTACATCCAGATGAAGTGTATATAAATAAATATCTGCAGATATCGGCCATTGGTCATATGTATTCCGTTGATTTGCATATGTCGGTGTAAAAATCGCATTAAAAAAATTTCGCTAGAGAAAAAAACTACGTTTTTGGCCTGTAATAATATGAAAGCGTTTTTTATCCAACGGCAGTTTAGACAATTACACTATGTGGACTTGCCTAGAAGTTTGTGAAGCACTCATTTTCCTATTAGATGATGTTTTCGTTAGTTATAGAACTATCTTTTGTAGTCAAATTGTTGGTATCCATATGGGTACGAACTGTGCACCTCTTGTCACAGATTTGGTTCTTTGGTTCTTGCATTGCTATGAACAAGATTTCATGTCGAGTATTTCATCCGATACTCATGGTACTCCAGCAGATATACTTGAAGCCTTCAGTGACACCACTCAGTCTCTGGATTACATATTCAACATTGACAAGTTTTTCTTTTCTATTATTGTTAATACCATCTTTCCTAAGGAATTTCAACTCAACAAGGCTAACATTTCTGATACTGTCGCTTCTTGTCTTGATTTACATCTCTCTATTTAACATGTCGAAATAATTATAATAACATCTATGACAAAAGAGATGATTTTAATTTGTATTTTGTTAATTATCCCCATTTAGATGGGTATGTTCTCCGAGCTACTTCTTACGAGGTCTATGCTTCTCAATTATTCGTTTTTCTAGAGCTTGTATTCGTGTTGAGGACTTTAATATACGTAATATTTGTATAACTAAAATGCTACTGCAGCAGAGATACCGTTACCATAAACTTCGAAAAACCTTTACAAAATGTTATTATAGTAATCCTGATCTACTTTTAAAATATAAAAGTAATTTAAGAACTCTTCTGCGACAAGGACTATCACAACCTAACTTCTATGGTGATGTGATATACAAACTTCGTAAGCTCCTTGGTCATAATCGCTTCTATACAATCTTTATTAAACTTGTTGAAAAGTTTACCATTTTGCAACGAACTGCATGTTTAATGTTTGACCCAATTACAGTTCGCCACTATGATTTTTCTCTTTGATTGTGCGATGACCGGACAAATTGTGGATACTATGATGACGTCTACCTAAATACTTATAGGACGGTAACGTTTGATGTGTCTTTAATCCTGCCTTGTCCTACCCTTAACCGTTTGTTTCTAGGCCTCTGTTTTTTATATTATATACATTGACGATCATTTATGTGTTTTACTTATATTGCCTATTAATGCTGCCTTGTTTGTTAGAGAGTATAACTTGACGGGGATGTATTTATTGACAATTTCCCGCTTATTGTGATGACAATACGGTAATAATAAGGTTTGATGAATTGCACCCTGGAACCTAGTTTAAACCGTCAGCGGCCCTTTTTCCAATGACCGTTCCAAGGCGGTAGCCCCATTGTCACACGTTTTATGTTGTCATAGCTTGCATGTTAATCATCTTTGTAGTTGTTGTTTCTATATGTGTTTGTGGCTGACTGTTGTCCTTGAATGCTACATTTCCTTTTGGATGTTATATCTACTTTTAATTCTAGTATTAAGCACATACAGATCAAGATTATAAATAAATATCTATAGATATTGACCATTGGTCATTAATATTCTGTTTATTTGCTGATATCGGCGTTAATATTTAATAGTGTTAAGTACATACAAATCAAGTTGATTATCATAGCAAATTAGACTTAGAGAACACCCACTGTAGAAAATGGTACTTATACAATGGAACAATAAAACATCAAACAAGATTCTTGTTAACAAAAACAACATATATATTTCTTATTACTTGTAGTTACTGTTCTTGGTGTTCTCGTCTTGTATCACATTTCTTTTCCTGCATATCTATAATATTTGTTATTAAATCTTTTATTACACTGCTCTTAATTTAAAGAACTAACGAGTCATATTTCTTCGTCTATCGGGTTGAATCATTTGAACTAAATAGTTGGCATTATCATAACGCAAGGTCAACCTCTGATTATAGAGTTGGATGATCACATTCTTATTTTATACTATACTATATGGTTCATATAATACACTATATACTATCGAATATGCACCATTATGTATTTTACAGACCTGCAACAATATATTATCAAATATGCATTATTATATATTTCATTTATATACATGTATCGGCTTAATTTCAAGTATGCGCCATTTTGTATTTCCTATATATATATATTATATATTTCAAATTCTCTCCCTTTATATATATATATATATATATATATATATAAATGGGGAAAAAACATTTATACAGTGCTACAGTATATATATATATACACCCGCATACACATATAATTTACACATATATGCACATAGGATTTTTCTCGGGTGTTGTAGGCATTATTATGTTGTATTAACTGTAAGGATATGTATGGATTACTTTTTTTTTTGGATAAGAAAAGTTTCGTACAAAACATTTTCTAGAACTTAAATATATACATCAAAAAAGGGAGAAAATTGTAAAGAAAACGGTTGAGAAGTAGACAATAGTGTTTTACTATGTCGATTTTTGTGGTGTCCCTGCATTTTGGAGTATTTATTTTGGAGTATTTCATCATGTTCATTGAGGTTTAGTAAAATCACATAAATCTGTATCCACAGGCCTATTTTACCAATGTTTAAATATGACTCCACAGGAGTATTTTTCAAATCGTGCAACTTTTAAATTTGTATATGCTATCCACTTTTCCACTTTGTATAAAGACATACTATGTTTTTTAAAAATATTTAACAATGGGATTTGTTTTTGCATTGTTTGTTGATAATTGAAAATGTTGGCCTGCAGGAGTATTTTGCTCAAAATGATATCAAATTTAATACATGTATTTTCAAATAGAATATCTGTTTCTGACCAAAGTGTCAGTGTTGATTTAGATGTATGCCTGCTGTATTCTGCAAGGTCTAACCAAAATTGTTTTACAAATTCACAACTTCAAAATAGGTGACGAATGCTTTAGGTAATATATTGCAAAAGCTGCAAACATTGTTATCTAAGATATTCATTTTAGTCAATAAATAGTTAGTTCCCAGATTTCTGTGGTTGATTAAATGTTGTAACAAAAGTAGTTTAGGGTCTTTGTTATTTTGAACGGTATTGCATATATTGATTCACATTTATAATTAGGTACAGTTGTAACTTCATTTTTCCGTTTTATTAATGACTTTGGGTAAATGTTTTTTTTTGTAATTCAGTAACAGATCATAAATGAGTCTACATCCTTTACTGAGAATTTGTACGACACTGAAAAGCTTTGAATGATAATAACAAAATACAGTATCATACTCAAAAATATAGTATCTTACTAATGTAATTATTACGAGCCTGATCGTACATCATAGTTAACTTCTAAAAATGTATTTAGTACACGACATATTTAAAACGTAAAGAATATCAAAAGCATGTACTTACATTTGTAATCCTAAATAGCAAGTTGTGTATTGAATGACGTCTTAGCGCAAGATGAATCGAATATTGAAAAAAAACAGACAGCTATTTCATAATTGTCGCTATTGCTATTTATAAACTATTGCTTTTTTCTCACGTATCGAAAAAAGGTTTAATACCACCAATTGCATGTAAACGCCAAGGTGTAGTCGAATGTAGTTCCTATAATAAAAAGCATTTTTTCTTTTTTTATTGGAAATGGGCATTATACGTAGGAGAAAACTTCTCTTTGTTGTTGTTTATATTGAACAGAAATAGATACTAACGTCAAACACGAAATATAGCGTTCAAGTACCACAGTCAACCACAAACACACACAGAAACAAACAAGAAATAAAATGATAAATACAAAGTACCGTATATGACATCACAAACATAATAGGTTTGACAATTAGGTCTACCGTCGAAATTGGTAAGGAACAAACAGCAACAACAACCACAACAACACAAATGCCCTTGGGGTCTAAACTAGGTTCTAGAGTGCAGCACAAATGAGATAAAGGTTCCTATAGAAATCACCGCGTCCAAACGCAATGGCATAACATCAATATTGCCCTTTTGTCATCCTAATAATTCAAGACAGTGTAAATAAAAAAATCTCCGGCAGTTTATATTCTCTAGCAAACTCATATTGTAAACATGTCTTTTTGTTTAGTGCTGTTTGGCTGCCGTAAAAAGTTGTTCCGACTACAAATCAATAGTGTTATTACTTACTGGTCCTATGGGATCAAGCTCAGTCTGTGTTGCTTTAAAATAGAATATCGCTTAAGCCGGTGCTAGGAGGCTTGATATGTTTTGCACAATACATTACCCCTCATGAACACTCAATAAAACCGAGTCTGCAACGTTTATCTATTGTTAGTGTTTGTTCGTTGCTACCACTGGATCCACTTTTCAGTATTTATTACCTTTGAACATTACGTTCAATGTTTACCGCTGCCAATCCATACTTATTCTGAAATATCTTTGCGCTATCTTTCTTTGTAATTCACTATGAATACATCGTTTTTGTTGATAGTTTCTCCTTTAATACGCTTTTTGCAAACAATACAAAATACTCGTTTGCTAAAAAGCGTCTGTGGTCGAGGGGTTAACGAGGTTGCGTTGTAAACCTTCTCGCCTCTTTATTTATTCAGCAAATATTTAATAATGTTCAATGTGTTATGTTTGTCAACGCATTTTTTGGGGGGGTTTGTAAGCTGAAAGTTACGGACATTGTTTTTTAATACAGCGCGTAGACTGCTCCACAGCGTTTGACTGAACGCGACATGCGCACTGAAGCAGTCTATACCAAATTGTGTAGGCTGAAATCTCATTGGCTAAGCGTAAGATTAATATTACGTGACCTCAAATGCAGTGTTGTCAGATCCTTAGTAGCGTAGAGTATCGTAGCGTGATAAAGGGTCTTCACTTATGTGGATAATGTAAAGATGCATGCGATTTAAATATAGTGTATGTAGCTTTAAAGGAACATTGTTCGTAAATAAAACGTACATTGTAGCTATGATTTTTATTCTGTGCAATGTATATATGGAAACACGAGCATAGACCCAAATACGAATGGGTGCGGGCTTGGAATTCAATCCCACGAATTGGTACCTTTTATTTTGTACCGCTATTGAGTTGACACTTCAAGTAAAGCCGGTTTTATACGGCAGTTCATGTGCTATAATCAAATCCTAAATTTAACGGCAACACTGGTTGCTGAATTCTGAATGACATTTGTTTTGCACGCCACATTTCATACAAAAGAACATAAAGTTGTCACTTCATTTGTTTTTCAATCCACATTTCATACAAAAGAACACAAACGTGCCATTTGACGGCGTTATGCAGATGTCCTGAAGGCAAAATTTCTCGAAAATAGTCAAGAAGGATTTCCCAAGATTTCATGTAGGCACGGGAAACCATTTCGAATGGAGTAAAACGGCGTTCACCAAATTCACCATTGAACGAAACTCCAAGAGGTATGGTTACTGCATCTGCATTAATTTTAGCTATCCATCCCAATAGATTATGACATGTTTCCTGGTGAGAATGTTCCGTATCAGACGTAAATAGTTTTGACATGTTCCGTGTATGTTTATCGGGGTGATGAATATCCAACAAATACCTCAGAAGGTGTATGTAAAATTTAGCGTCCACAACAGCCCAATCATACCAAAAGTGTGAAATATGTCTTGATCCAGGGTGAGTTGCTACTGACCTAAACATCTCGTATCGAAGCGCATAGGGAGTTATTGCCATCTCTGTGGGGAGAAATATAACACACGCACACACGGAAGTCTGTAAAAACTCTGCTGTTGATTTCCTAAATAGTTCTTCTTTTGATTGGTTAATGAATGCGGCTGTTACGGAATTATCAGTGTTGTTAAACCTAATGGTTCTACATAGACAGCTTGTAAAAATATCATTCCTTATATCGGTCCTTGACTCTATGTCATCAAGTATTAATTCAGAACTTTTCCAATGCCCCATTATATAAAGTAGTGTGGCAAACTTTAACCGACTTGACATCAGATCTGAATTTAAACCTTTGGAAAAATACAAAGCGGATGCACATATATACCAGTCTCTTACTGTCTCGTCTCCAAATTGCATCGCAATGACAGCGATATGCGACGCTAAACTCGTGTATATGTACGGTAAAATAAGCGCTATATTCGTTGGTCTGTGTTGACCTTTGTTGTCATTTTCAGAACAACATTCACATACTATCTTTAACACGTGGTAATGTCTTGATATAGCTTCTTGAGTGGTATTACAGTCGGAGATGTATTTAAAACTTACCATCCTGAGTTGTAAGATGAGATTGACCGTCGTAAAGTGTAAATCTAAGACCCTGCACGCCAAGGCCTTGTGAGATGTAGCCGTAAGTTCAGATGTATCTGCTACGTTTAAGTTCGCAGTGTTATACACATATACTAGTTTGCCTATTTCAATCGCTTTTATTTCTTGTATGTATTTTAAAGGATCAGAGAGTATTTCTTTTACAACATGTATAAGCTGCGTCAGTTGATTGCCTTCTATTTTACCGTCGAAAAGATTTGCATCTGGAATGAAGTAGTGGGGGAAAACGCCAGTCTTACAGCACTCTAGCAGATATCTCAAGCAAAGCGATGCACAATGTAGCAGGTTCTCTGGTGTCCAAATGTCTTGGCTATTAGTCTCAATGGTGTAAAACAAGGCCGTCTTACAGTGATAGGATGTCAATGACTCACCCAGTCGTGGTGCTATTACATCGGTCTTAATAAGTTTTAGTAGTACGTAGCACTTAAATTGGACGTCATTGAGACTAAACATAAGCTGCTTTTCCTGTAAAGAAAATGATAATCGCCATTCCAAATGTTTTTCTTTACTGTTAGCGTGTCCAACTGGAACACAGAAACACTCGAGATTCTGTAGATGACCTATATTTTCCGACGTGGGCCAATTATAATTTCTTTTTCGTTTCAACCAACCTACAGCATAGGAAGGCCAAGTGCATATTTTAAATCCGAAAACACGGTCGCTGCTTACAGGTTCCCGACAATTCTTCACATGTGTTCTATGAAAACATTTTTCGGCGGGTCCGGATTTGTGAGATCGCTTGAAAAAAGGATCATTCGGAAAGACCAGCTTGATGAAATTATGATCTGATTCATTGGTTATCACACGTCTTCCTGATCCGTCTTTACCTTCTTTAAAGACACATGTTTCAAACGGTTTCTGTCTGAGAATCTGTAATTTTACATAACCTGGTGGCGTTGTGCTATCTGTAAACACATGAAGATAATCTGTATGTCCAGTTATATCAGTGCAGTTTTCAACAAATGGTATGGCTTCATTTATGTACACTAGGTCCACATCAGGCTGTTGTTTCGATGTAAATGCACCTTCCGCATTACTACCGAACATATACGACCTAACTTGAAAGTAATCAACAATTGAATTGGTATTGGTAACATCGGCGTACACCGATTTCATGTGCATCTTCCTTATATCCCACGAAACTCCCGCTCTTTCAAGTGTTGAAAACAGAAATTCTGATAGAGATTCGTCTTTCGTCATATCTTTCAGGACATTTGAAGACATCTTTAATTCTGTAAATATACACAGAAACGTGTGAATTTTTGTAACGTACTTATCTAATAATATATGTATAAATGATCACCTAGTGAAAACCAACGCTATACATTAAGTAGATTCTTGTTATAAAAGGAGACATACTAATCAGAGTTTCAGATAACGCTTTATTTATACCCCACTCTAAATCAATATGTAAAAGAAAATGTAAAAACGCATTTGTTTATTATAATTAAAGTTGTTTGTTGTTAGGAAAAGCAGATGTCTCCAACAAAACCCAATTGATAAGTTTGATAGTGGATAGGGCAACATCTTGTTAAGATATGTTTGGAAGGGAACATTTTTGGATAACATTAACGATCTGTGGAAAATTGTTTTTATGTAAAGCAATAGTAAAACTAGTAAAATGTCTGAAAAGTAGGTCAAGGTCATTGATATTGACCTGGTTGTGGTAGGAACATAGTGATGTCAATCCAAAAAGCGGGTTAGGAAGAGTAAAAAAATCCATCATCAATTACTGAACTAAAACGCACATGGGATATGCCCAAATAGCAATGCTTCCTACCAAGCTTCGTTGAAATCCAACAAGCGGTTTAGGAGGAGTATCAGTGACAACACATTAAAAGATAAATTGTCAAAGGGCCACAACTCCAGCAAAAATCATCAAACCAGAACACAAACGAGAAATGCACAATTAGACACCATACTGATGATGATTCTTACTAAGTTTCGTCAAAATCCAAGAAGCGGTTTAGGAGGAGTAGTTCAAAGTTAAAATGTCAAAGGGCTATAACTCCGTCAAAAATGATCGAAACGGAACACAAACGTGACATGCACAACTAGATATCATACCGATGCTTCCTGCCAAGTTTCGTCAAAACCAAACACTACCTGCTTCGTCAAAAATAATTGAACTGGAACAAAAAAGCCATATGCACATCTAGACATCATACCGATGCTTCCTGCCAAGTTTCGTTGAAATACAACAAGCGGTTTTGGAGGAGTAACGGCGTTAACAAATTTAAAGTTAAAATGTCAAAGGGCCATAACTCCGCCAAAAATCATCAAACTGGAACACAAACGCGAAATGGACAACTATGCTCCCTGTCAATTTTCGTCGAAATCCAACGTGCGGTTTAGGAGGAGTAGCGGCGACAACATTTGTGACAGACATACACACAGACCAGATGAACGGACGGATGGACGGGACGGACAGACAGAGACACAGCAAAAGCAGTATGTCTCCTCCACTTTGTGGGGACTATACACTAAATTTGAGAAGGGATGGAACTGTCTTGTCAATTTGAGCCCTAAAGACAGTATGATAAAGAGGTTGTGTGCATTTAAAATCGATTTTAGCTAACCAGTGGGCCATATTGCCTACTGACTGTTCCATGTCGGTTACACTGTCTTCGCCACTCTGTGTTGTATATTGTCCTTCCCATTGAATAGTTAATTTTTTAATTATTTGCGTTACAGTGCGGATGTACGGTGCATATCGTTGGTGTGTTGTGATTCCTATAGGAAAGTTTTTTTCCCCCATGTTTTTTTATCCTTTATCGCAAGTTTATTTACACTGCCCCAAATACATCGTCAAAACTGATAAAATCTCCAGCCGTTCTTGCAGAACAGACTGCTTACTTTTTAAATATATAAAAAATCTCGTCCAGCTCTTGGGAGACCGTTGGCACATTCATTACGGTTTCAATTAAACACGAAACCTTTAAGATTTATGTCCCCTTAAAAGTCAAAACGATTCAAAGTTCGATATCGCATAAACTTCGACAAAGTTTTACATAAAACTTGTAGAACCTCATCTCATTATCCTAAGAAATATAAACTTGTCTCAAAATTAAAATTAAATAAATAATGCTCTATTTACAGGACACACATACCACATTGGATCGAGCAGGAATTAAAACTCAACAGTATAAAATTAATCTAATTTTACAATACAGCTTGTATAACAGGCAAGGATGGTTGGGTTAATGTTTCGAATTCTGACAAAATTAATTTATTGTACCGTATATATTATTGAACCTTTTGCTGCAGAGAGAAGAAATGGAAATTAAGTTGCCGGTGTCATCTTATAAATTGCAACAGTTTACTACAGAATATTATACAATAAATGGCTTACGGCCACTTAAAAGTAATTTGTCCTTTAAATCACAAATTCCATAATTAAAGACGGATTTAGTGCAATACAAGGCAATGTTTACAGTTTATGTTAATTGGAATATATTTGCAACGGCTTCAACAAAATAGAAAAAAAAATGTGTAGTTAATTAAAACATATATATGTGCTTTATGCACCCTGGGTACAGCAGTTCACAAAGACACATGTACCTAAGTGAACATTTTTGTACTGAACATGTCAAAATTCTTATTAACTTCACAATAAGTCATTGCTGTGACCTCGAAAATCGCCACATGTCACGCAGTTTGCGAACAGTAAATAACCGCATGACACCGCCACACATGGGGGAATTGGAACACAGCTTAGAAACTAGAATAAAAGATAACGTGATAAAAATATAGATATTCAAATACGTTCATGGCCAATATAAACAGATGCAAAATAAAAACAGAAGCAACCTCAAATAGAGGAATGGGCTGACGGAATTTTCTTCCCCAAATAAAAAACGCACCAAAAGAGAGCACATAACAAAAAGAGACTGCCTCAAATAGAGAGTACAAATACATATCAAACTGAGGAAAAACTGACGTAAATGTCTCGTCAATATAAAAAAGTCTCAAGTAGAGATCGCACAAAAAGAAAGCCTCAAATAGAGACTGAAACAGTATTACTAAACCCAAATTTACAAACTAACAGTCACAGTCACATTGCCTGACGTTGAAATATTTTTTATTTCTTATTTAAAACGGAAAGAGAATGTTGCAGTTCTCAACGTAGATTTTGCAAGAATAAAGTAATGCCTTGATCATACAAATGGATATTGTCATAATAAATCTGCAAGTTTGATTCTCTTATTTCGGGGTGTTTTATATACCCTCTCCCAAGCTAAGCAATTATGTGGCCGCTTTACATTCATCCTTACTCTCACACGCTCTAAAGCTGAGTTGGAACCATTTGGCTCCTTGAGCTTTTTCTCGACTTGATGACATCTTAAACAGACTTCCCCTGCCACCAAACACTGGCTCGGTTCATGTCTAACCAAAAAAAAAAAGAAATATAAAAAGTTCGGACAGGGAAAGTAGCATTCAAGGAGGACAGTCAACCACAAAACACAGAAACAAACACGCAAACAGACAAACAAGAAGGCAAAAGCAATAATAAATGCAAACGACATCACAAACATCACAAACACAAAATGGTTGACAATAGGGCTACTGCCTTGGAACGGTCAGTGGCAAAGTAGGCCACTGGGGGTTTAAACCGGTTCTAGGGTGCACCAAACCTCACACTTACCCTACTGTCATCCCATTAAAACAGGACACTGTAAATAAAGAAATCCCCGCCATGATCTAATCTCTAACAAACAAAGGCTGACTCCTTCCAATGTTGGTTTTCTGGCATAGGAAAACGCCTTCATAATGACTGATGAGCCCACAATCCACATACGAGATCTTGTATTTGTAATACTTAAGATTCGATTCAACTAGGGGACCAATACTAGTAGTTTAGCAGCTCGGTCCCGTCGTCCAAATTCTCTAATAATGTCATCCGACATTCCCTGACATAAAGCTTGGCGGCTGCGACAATACGTAAAGATTCTTAAATCTACTAACGCTTGTGTTAGCAGAGTGCTAAATTAATAACGAGTAACGTGATCACACTCAAATTGAATAAATAGCAATCAGGACGAACCTTTAAATACGATTTAAGTCGATTGACAGAACATATCGTAGAGTTAAGAGCTGGAAGTAATATAATCGGGCCCATTCCCAGTTGATCTGTCTTTGAGTGTGCCAAATGTATTTCGAGTAAAGAGTTTTGCTGAAAAAGAGCATGCTGTCTAACAGTCAGTGCATGAACTGTATGGCTCTTATTACCAGACACCTACTCTCCAACGAGAAAAACAACAAAATAGGCCAGGGCAAAGGCAGTTGAAAACATAGAAGCTTCATAGTTTGAACTGCAAGTGGTCTGTCATATTTTAAAACTCTTTCCCAACATATCTGGAGTAACAGGGAGCCTGGGATCGACATTCTTTTCAAGCCGATTCATGCCAACTAAAAAAAATGTATTACGAACTTTTTTGTTACTAACATCCGATAAATGCTAAAGGTTACTTTTGAAACTAATGCCCGACAAATAAGAACGAGCTTTTGCGGATGCACTGACTTTCAGAGATAAATGCTCGATGAAATCAACTATTTGCTGTATACTTTGTGGCCAGGTCATTTGTATTTTGTAATTAACCTTGAATGTGTCGAATGGTTTAATTCCTGTATTGTAAAAATACATATATTAAGCTGTCCTCGTGATAAAAGCCAACAATGCACCTACAGGGCTGTCTGCTCGAGACTGGATATCAACGCTAGGAAGATGGAGGAACTGGAGATGGGTTTTGTTCTGCCATGGGAGCCAGCTAGCGAAAACGAACCCAAGGTTTACGAGATAAAGCATCGACAATACACTTGTTTCCCATTTAATATGAACTTCATTACACTGTATGTTAAACAACATAGTTTTCAAAACTAGTGGACGAACAAGATGCATCACTCTAACAGATTTAGATGTCTTCTGTTTAGAATGAAGACCAGCGCCAGATTGTCCTTATGACATACAATCATTTTACCCTGGAACCAATTGCCAAACATATGGGCACCAGCTGTAGAAAAGAAATATCCAGCCTGATTCGAAATATGCAGCACACCCTAAATCAGCATTGCCTGCAGAGTCAGTAAAAAGATCGAATCGAAACTGCTAGTCCAAACTGAATCCAGGAAATAACAGTAACCATTACAAATTACAACAATCGAGAAATATTAACCACATTCTTACATCTTCTTTCATTGGTTCTGATACTCTAATGAAGTGATGATGTTGTGATGCATCCGACATAAAAACGCCTTCAAAATGCACGAGCCCTTGTTATTGCTCGTGATCGCAAGTAATCGAAAAGCAGACTTTATAACTATTTTTTCTAGCCAAGTCCCTGGTCCAAGGCCTTTGATAATTTCAATGGGTTGGTCAAAAGATGCAAATGGAGCATATTGATAATGAACATAACATAAATTTGGATCAATAAAATCATTAATACCAGAACCAGATGGGTATGACAAATGGTGAATTAGCCGAAAACTGACGGCTTTTTTGGGACCAGACCGATGGGAAATATTCTTATGTTTCGGAAAGGTCCTTGTCGTACGTCCTAAAGAAACTTCTTTGATAATCAAGCTTAAATTTTTGCCAGAGACTAGGTTGTGGCAATTTGAAAATTGCGTAGGTCCCGATTAATGCAACCTAAAACATTAACAAAACCATTTATCAATTCAAATTTGGCCAAGCGGTTTCTGAGGAGAAGTCGTTTGAAGCAAAACTTAAAGACGATGGACGGACGACGGACGACGGACGAAGAGAGATCCCAATAAAAAATGCATCTGTCCATTGCTGAACATCAACAATTTTAGACCCCGAAGACTTGGGCTGCAAAATCAATTGTCCATCCCTAAGAGAGACATGTTTTAAATTGTTTTCATGTGGCTTGGAAAGGAGTAAACTAAGTTCAACGTATACCCCACTTATTATCTTGTTTGATAAACTAGGCCCAATGTTGGAACCCAACTAATCATGAATGCTTGTTATAGATACCGGTAAAACAACATTCTCAGTACTCGTACCTTCATTTCGGGCCTCAGGTTCAGGAATCACGACAGCCCGCCTGATGCCTCCGAGCGACTCGAACAACAGCGGCGTCACCTGTCGTACTACCTTCTTGGTCAGATTCGGATCCTCGATTTGAGCTTCTGGTCTCTTTTCTATAGTCTTCTCCAACACAACTACCTTCTTAGTGTGAGGTCTTTTACATTGGCGTTTAGGCATGTTTCGACTGAAATGTAAGGCGAGCTATTTATCATCAACAATAATAATAGTATTTTTTCTTTTCTTCATTTAGTATTTATTTCTCCAACTTAAGCAATGAATTGCAAAAGGTAAGCGTCCATGTTATCATCAACTGCAGTATTTTCTTCATCAGCAACAACACTTGTATCACAGACCTTATACCCCGTTTCCAGTAACAGCATCCGGTCAATTCCACCGCCGACAATTTTTAAGGACCCATCTGCATCAGTCTGCGATTCATAAAAAAAGAAACACATGTATAGTTCATAAAAACAAAAACAACTGGTTTAAGAATATCAAAGGGGAATAACATGAACACCGACTCACGTATTATGTAGGAACAGTTACTTTCCTTGAATAAGGTGTTATCGGTGTTAGAATATAAATCTACAAGGGTAATTTGATTAGACGTACGTTATTTATTAAAATTAAAAATAAGTTATATTGAGCTACAGACCCGGCTGCATACCCATTATCCTTTATCCTATCGGTACTGTCGATTTTTCTTGCGGCACTGCTAATGTTTTTAACAGAGCATGATGCAGGCCTGCCATTTCTCAGGCATTGTGCCGGTAACTACCGTTTTTTTATGCGACTTCCGGTTTACTGGCTTTTTAGTTAAAATTGTCGGCATTTTCAAACAAAAAGTTGTACAATTTATTTAATGTTCACAGTCCATAGTTCAGGGTTACGAAAATTACAACAATGCGCGACTGGTCAGTTGACAAATCGTTTAACGACCACAGTGGCACTAATTGGTTTATTTGCTAAGCGGAACCACTGGGTACACTAATCAGTTAGGTCCCAGGTCGACACTTTCCATTATGCAAATTGTCCGCGGCATATGAATAGATTTCATAAGATTTGAGAGTAGTTAGCTTTGTAAGACCTCAAATGTAAAAATTACGTTAAATGTAAATGTAAAAACGCTAACGCTAAAAAATGACGCAAATGTGAAAACATTTGGTCAGAAATTTAAAATCCCATCACTCTAAATTTTCGAATAAAAAGACGCTGAATATAAAAAAACAAAAAAACGCGTTACCCACACATGTAAAAAGTGAAAACGACAAATGTAAAAAACACTTTTTGATTATTGAAACAAAAAACAATAATGACTATATAGATGACATGCATACTGTTTTGGTATATTAAGTATATTTAGTATAACATATTCATGTGCGAAGCTTATTAGGTTTCAGTGGTCATTAATACATCTTTGTCTGTATCCGTTACTAACGGTGTAATATATATGACTTTTACGCATTATAGATGGGTGTGGGGATGGGGGTAAACGGAGGGGCGTTGACCCCTTAAATTACGACAAGTAATGAACATTTGCGGCGCCCCTCAACCACCAACCCTAATCCTAAATGCTGGATCTGCCACTGAAAGTTTGGATGTGTTTATACTTTCAGATCATTCCAGTCAAAATTGTCTATTCATATAATAATTTCAACATCTACTACCAATACTGACCGTCAGAGGCGTAGCAAGGGCGTTTTGATAGTGTACGCAAGCTAACTATTATTCAAGGCTGGGGTCCTGGGTCACTATTAATAGATACGCTGTGGTTCATTCTGAATTTTCTAACATTTTATATACCTAGTATGAAGCTGAAGATTTGATGATTTCGTACCGACTACATATGATTAAACAGAACTTTCCTCAAATAAGAACATATTGGAAGTATTTGTGGAAAAGAACAATCCCTTAAAGATGAATGGCCACCCTTTATGTAGTATTATCAATTAACAAATTTAACTCTCAAACATCATATGACCATTTCTTGATAGGCCCGGAGAGAATCATATATTTAAAACCGATACTCAGTTCTATGTAAAAATAAGTATTATGCGGTCGCTGTGGGCCCGCACAATGTGTGATGTATAAAATAAATGAAGACTTGTTCGAATTATCTCTGTATTGTATTTTAATGTTCCTTTAAGTATATGTATATGTATTTAAAACGATAACAAATGTAGTGTTCAATGTATATAGTTCAATGTATGTTCACTTATTCAATGTAAAAGCTAAATGGAAAACCAAATATCACTTAAACATATAATCACAAATGTTGGAATCACCAAACATAATCTTCTAAATTAATATTCAAATGTCCACATATTTAATGTAAATGCTTCACCGGAAAACCAGATAACACTTTAACAAATTGTCACAATGTTGGAATCACCAAAAATAAACTTATTCAATAATATTCAAATGGATATTCAAATGCACGAGGTATTCCTCTGTCTTAAAAAACTTAAAACTAATTCTCTACTCCTCAAACCTTAAACTTAAAACTCATGATCTACTTGAAAAATTAGATCTTAAAAAGGACTTTGGGTTACACAACTTCGACCAATAAAAATACATGTTTCAAAACCTATCAGATAGGTGAGGTTGTGAAAATGTAGCCCCTGGTTATGAAACTAGCGTGAACAGCGTTATTGTTCATACAGGATATTAAGTTTATTCTAGGTAGTATAAGTGTCTACAACTAACAATTAAACTAGAAATTGTTATTGTCCATGGGACGAAAACGTATGCCTCCCCCACTCGCCCGAACAGACATAATTGACGACTTTAGGTCCAACCGTTCTCTACTGATCTGAGATCGTTTTGATATTCAATATCCCTGTGACTGTATCTACTATCTATATCAGTAAGGCCACATAAAAAAATATGTGTGGTGCAGGTAACTCGACCGACCCTATTTTAAGGGACCGACCCTAAAACTTTTTATGCAAAAAATTAAAAAAATATATATATTAAAAATAAATAAAAAATAAAAAAATAATATTTTTTTTTTTATGATGCCAAAAAAATCGAACTCAAGGTATAGTACTTTAACATATTAAATTCATTATCAGAGTTGAATTCATTACTGAGAAAAAAAGCAAGCCTACCTACCTAACTACCCTATTTTTTTTTGTCAGTGTTACCTGAACCACACACATTATTTTGTTTGACCTAACATCTCTTGGTCATGACCAACAATCCTTCCAAGTTTGAGGACCCTAGGTCCAACCATTCTCTAGTTATTGATCGGACATTGTCTATTTATTGATCGGGGATCGTTTTGATAGTCAAGGCCACCGCGACATTGACCTTTGACATAGTGACCCAAAAATCAATAGGGGTCATTAACTTGTCATGACCAACCATCCTTTCAAGTTTGAGGACCATAGGTCCAACCATTCCCTAGTTATTGATCGGACATCATTTTGATAGTCAATGTCACCGCGACATTGACCTTTGACCTAGTAACCCCAAAATCAACAGGAGTCGTTTACTTGTCATGACCAACCATCCTTCTAAGTTTGAGGACCTTAGGTCCAACAATTCTCTAGTTATTGATCGGACATCGTTTTGATAGTCAATGTCACCGCGACATTGACCTTTGACCTAGTGACCCCAAAATCAATAGGAGTCATCTACTTGTCATGACCAATCATCCTTCCAAGTTTGAGGACCCTACGTCTAACCATTCTCTTAGGCTTAATTTTAACAGCTGCTTCCTGCTATGATAATTAATTGTTAATTAATTTACCTGTTAAAAGTTTTCTACGTCATCAAATAAAATCGTATTCTCGCTTTTCACAGATAGTACAATGTGTGAATTGTAAATATATATTGTTGTGTATTGATTTCGATTTAAAGAAACAGAAACATTTCACGAAACAAAACATGGCCGGAAACATTAAACGTCCAAATCTCCTCAATGTTGTAAAATAATAACAGTAAAATGTACAAATATACGTAAAAAGAAATGTTATTTGTTCGGAGTGCTTGAGTGCGCCTACTCTGAATATAAATATCATTATACATGCCTACAACTATTATATTTAACTCGTTTTTGACACATCACTATTGCCATAAACTGATTTTGATTGCAGCAAATTACAATATGTTAACACATATCAATATTGTAATATAAACATTCAATCAGTAAAAAACAAAATACGTCCGTTCAGTAGGCGCACTGATGGTGGGGGGGGGGGGGGGGGGGGGCGGGGGAGGTCGTTTTAGATTATATAGGCAGACATGCTGGTATATTTGGGGTGTAGTAGGAGCAATAACCTATGTGTGAGCCAGTTTATATCAAAGTATTCCGAGTACCCGCTTGGCTCTCCCTGGAAATAAATACCGAGGACTTATATGATCTGGAATGGTATTTGCACTGTGAACGTTATATCAAAATTATCTAACATTGGCAGTTACTATTTATCTGTAAAGAAATATAAAAAGATCGGACAGGGAAAGTAGCATTCAAGGAGGACAGTCAACCACAAAACACAGAAACAAACACGCAAACAGACAAACAAGAAGCTTTGTAAATTAAAGCACTTGCATCGAAAATATAGAAAAGAACTAGTATAAACTATTGATTCATGGTGTCCATGGTGATAAAAATTGCAAAACCGGCTGGAAAGCTCATATTTTCTAATGAAACGGAAGGGAGGTGGGAGAAACAGGGAGGGAGAAGAGAGCAAAGGGGATGGAGAAGGAAGATAGGGGAAGGAGACGGAATATAGGGGGAGGGAGAAGGGAGAAGGGAGAAAAGGGTAGGGAGAATAGAGGTAGGGGAAGGAGACGGAATATAGGACGAGGGATAAGGGAGAAAGGAGAAAAGGGTAGGGAGAATGGAGATAGGGGAAGGAGACGGAATATAGGGGAGGGAGAAGCGAGAAGGGAGAAAAGGGTAGGGAGAATAGAGATAGGGGAAGGAGACGGAATATAGGGGTAGGGAGAATCGAGAAGGGAGAAAAGGGGAGAGGGTCCTCTACTCCCACCCCCATAATATGACGCGACGCATAACGTGACTGCTCTGTCATATAATGAGTTAACCTGCATAATGCGTCGTGACATTCGACGCGTGATATGAATAGTAACTATTCCATTTATTTCAACGCGTTATCGTCCGTATGTTACCACATACCACCATGAGTACCATTTCTAGTTTAGCAGAAGTAAGTTCTGCCTAATTAATTGCGATAACATATGATACATTTGAGTATACAGGAGAAATACCATGTCCTATGTACTGAATAATGCTTGCTTATAACTTATTTGTCTTCATAGTCATGCATTTATCATGGACTATACGCTATTTGCTATGTGAGAAGTTAGTTTTTGATTAATAGTTCCGAAGCAGTTACTAGTTTCTAATTATTTTAAACAGTTGGTGAATGTGAGTACATGTATACATACAGGGGAGAAGGCATTTAAGGAAGTCCGTATAAGGAAGTCCTTAATGATGAATTATATATACTGGTTATCCAAACTTAAGAAATTTAAGGGTTTACTAATTAGTAATAGAGGACATGCATCTTTCATATAATTTGACACTGTCTGATTCCTTTTTTTTACATAACGAATTGAAACCAACAATGAAAAAGCTTTATACGGCACATAACGCGTTGTGCGACAAAAAAATCACATAATCCGTTGACATGGTTCTCGAGATAACTTTGGCACAATAACACCCACACTCACCAAGCTCCATCGGTAAATTGCCCTTATTGTAGGTAAAATGACAAGGTCGCCATGACTTTATATCATATAGAAATATGCATTCTTGACGAAACCGTATATATCCACAGTCATGAAAATTCATAAGTACACTGCCCGTACCGAATCGACATAATTATACAAACATATAAGTGACTTATATGCAACTTATATGCGGCTTATATGTAACATATATGTCGCATATAATTCGCATATAAATCACAATATATTGTCTAATTGAGTTGTATGCGTAAGTGGCTTATATGTCCAGATCACGGAGACATATAAATTACTTATATGCCACTTATATGTGAAGCAGATATTGAAAAGCCAATTACATGAAAGTGACAATTTCCACATCATGAAATACGTTGAGTCAATCTGACCTGTAATCAGACACTAGCTTAGATCAGTGAGATGACCTTTCAACGGAAATGACTCATTTTGAGAACAGGATTTGAATTTAGTCATACATTCTCAACTGGGATAGAAGTTGTATTTATTTTGTCTCCTTACTAAGGAGGCATGGATCTAGTGCATACTATGACAGATGTGATATTAAACAAGAAATATAAAAAGATCGGAAAGGGAAAGAAGCATTCAAGGAGGACAGTCAACCACAAAACACAGAAACAAACACGCAAACAGACAAACAAGAAGGAAAAAGCAATAATAAATGCAAACGACATCACAAACACAAAATGTTTGACAATAGGGCTACCGCCTTGGAACGATCAGTGGCAACGTAGACCACTGGGGGTTTAAACCGGTTCTAGGGTCACCAAACCTCACACTTACCCTACTGCCATCCCATTAAAACAGGACAGTGTAAATAAAGAAATCCCCGCCATGATCCAATCTCAAACCAACAAGGCAGCATCAATAGGCAATATAGGTAAAACACAAATATGCTCGTGTAAATATAAAACAAAAAACAATAGCCTAGAAAGCCACAATGAAGGTACTCAATGACTTGGCAGAAGCCAGAGCAACAAGTGAATAAACCATCATAGGGTTCACAGCCTGTCCGGTCATCGAACAATTAAAGAGGAAAGCATAGTGGCGAACTGTAAAAGGGTCCACCACCAAGCATGCAGTAGGTTGCAAAATGCATAACCCCTTTTGATAAACTTTTTAACAAGTTTAACAAAGATAGAATGAAAGTGATCATGACCAAGAATCTTACGAAGTTTATAAATCACATCACCATAGAAATCAGGTTGTGATAGTCCTTGTCGCAGAAGAGTCCTTAAATTACTTTTATATTTGGAAAGAAGATCAGGGTTACGATAATAAAATGTTGCAACCTTTTACGAAGTTTATGGTAACAGTAACCCTGATTCAGTAGCATTTTAGTTATACAAAGATTACGAATATTAAAGTCTCCTCAACTCGAGTACAAACTGTTGAAAAACGAATAAGTTGAGACACGTACACCCCATAAGAAGTTGCTCGGGGAACATCCCCATCCAAGTGGGGATAATTAGCAATGTCAAAATTAAAATCATCTCTCTTGTCATAGATTTTGCTAATTATTTCACCATTTTCAATCGAGAGATCTAAATCAAGAAAAGAAGCGTTATTATCAGATATATTAGCTTTGTTAAGCTGAAGTTCTTTAGGATAAATATTATTAACCATAGTTGGAAAGAAAGGGTTGTCCATGTTCAATATGTCATCCAGACAAGTCAATTAAAGAACATTGTTAGGTCTTTATGATTAATTCGTAGAATTAGGATATATTCTGTCTATCCTCAAAGGTATGTTAAAGAACCAGATTAAATCCAGTCAATAATAAATATTTTTGACTTTTATTATTTATTCATAATTTAATATTTTCAGAGTGACAGAAAACCCGAAAGAGAAATAGAACAGAAGAAGCCAACAAGAAAGCATTGGAAAACAAACTGCCTCAATATGACTGCTATATTGTTGTTGTGTTTTATTAAGATCAACTGATAATATACTAATAAATTCAAGTTAATAAGCTTTCTTTTATGTTATGATGTTTCATTTTACACATTATTATCAGTTTTGGATTCAATTTGACCTACTACTTATAAGCTAAGTATAAGTCACTTATAAGTGACAGAGTACTTGGCATATAAATGGCTTATAAGTGAGGTATATGACATACGTCTCATTTGCATTTAAAATCAATATAAGTTGCTTATATGTTACTGGCCTGTCAAGTATAAGCGACTTATATGTCACGTATATGTCACTTATAACGCAAACGTATACTGACTGATATTTATTCTCTGTAAGGGTGAACTTGCTGAGAGAAGGAAAAAGTTACAGGCGTTTACGATTGAGCATGTAAATACGTTCATACTGACGCAATGTCATCGCGTGCTCAACTCCGCCTCCTTCCTCTCTGGCTGAATGTAAACACACGTGTGAAAATAAATCTCGATTTGAATCCGGTGGAAATATAAACCAGCCAGCATTACAGTAGAATTACTCTAGAGAGATATACATTGAATATGCTATTTTGAAAGTAGAAGTTCCATCACTGCTGGGGAAGCCCGAAGTTATTTTCATAATCTACAGCAGAAAGAGGTGAATTGTACTCAGTGTTATGTTATGATATCGACTTTTGTCACTTTAGACTTGTAGGCGAGTGGGAGATGTCAACTAGTTTCAATTCACTGAGTATTTATTTTATTGGATGGCGTCATCGGTTGTTTATATGTCTGACGCGTCTAACATCCATTGACGCAATCGATGTAACTCCATGCACAATCGGGAATGACAGTAGCGTTGATTTGTGTGAATGCTTTGTTGTAACTAACACGTGTTACTATAAATATATCGTTTGTTATTGACATGAATGTCATTTCTTTATGTTTAGCTCCTTTTCTTTGCTTCCATTGGTTTCGCGCACAATATGACATATGTGTTGGCGTTCCTTCGTCCGTTCATTCATTCATTCGTTCGTTCGTTCGTTCGTTCGTTCGTTCATTCATTCATTCATTCATTCATTCGTTACATGGGACCCTATTACAACTGCTTTTTAAAAAAAGATTCATTTTCATTTGAATGGGGTTTTACATCATTTTAGCAATTAACTTTGAAATTAAAACAATTTGTTTTGACTGCATGATAATGTACGTAAATATTACTTTCTACGAAATGTACATCCCCAAGGTTCTTGTTTAATGGATCCAGTGGAATGAGGGTGGAAGTGGAGTGTGTGTGTATGTGTGTGTGTTGGCGGGAGAGGATGGGGGATGGGTGGGGCTGCGAGGAATGTGTGGGCGCCCCCACTAAATCCGACAAGCATACGTTTCACTTCTTGAATTAGACCCGTGGCGTTTAAAGTCATGAAGAAATGAAAAGTCATGATGTAAGAATTCGGGAAGAATGAGAAGTGACGAAATATTGAATTGAATGTTTTTAACGCCTATCAACACAATTATAGAAGTTATTTAGAGCCGCCCCATAGAGGGAGGCAATGCTAACTATGAATCCGGGAACCTGCCCTACTCTACCTAATGAATCTATTCCTATGTTCTTTAATGTGCTCGGATGATACACGGGACCAACCAGTTTACATCTCCAGATTTGAAAAGCAAATATTTTTTTCTGCACAAAGAGTCAAGACTTTTGTATTTATAATCAAATATCTAAGATGACCAAGACTAATTGAAACATGGTTTAGTGTATTATAAATACAGCATATCTTATGTTATGTTGTTGATACAAATAGAGCATATGTTATGTTATGTTCTTGATACAAATACAGCATATATTATGTTATGTTCTTGATATAAATACAGCATATAGTATGTTATGTTCTTGATATAAATACAGCATATGTTATGTTCTTGATATAAATACAGTATATGTTATGTTCTTGATGTAACTCACCAGGTACTACTTTGTGCCGTGCTATGATAATCTCATCAAATTATGTCAGGAATCCCAATTTTACAATTAAATCCTTCAATAGGCAGATATTACGTAAAATAGATAATAAGTATAAGTCAGGTTTGTACAAAAGTGTACATATACAACTTGCTTATTGCATAGACATTCAGAAATTATACCAGAATCTCGGTAAAATGGCTACCGAGTAACATTTGTTTGGAAGAAATGTTCTTGAGGTTTGTCTTCAAAACAAGCAAGAGTCGCAGATGATCTAGACTACCACTTCGATCGTTCGATTGTGGATTTAGTTCGGTTAAATATATTCTAAAAAGGGGACATTGTGTGTAATATCAGTATTCATAAATTTGAAGTGTTACAAGCATTGACGTGTACAGTGATTGTATTCTATGTAGACCGGGTGTCACTCTGCATTGACGTGTACAGTGATTGTATTCTATGTAGACCGGGTGTCACTCTGCATTGACGTGTACAGTGATTGTATTCTATGTATACTGGGTGTCACTCTGCATTGACGTGTACAGTGATTGTATTCTATGTAGACCGGGTGTCACTCTGCATTGACGTGTACAGTGATTGTATTCTATGTAGACCGGGTGTCACTCTGCATTGACGTGTACAGTGATTGTATTCTATGTAGGCCGGGTGTCACTCTGCATTGACGTGTACAGCGATTGTATTCTTTGTAGACTGGGTGTCACTCTGCATTGACGTGTACAGTGATTGTATTCTATGTAGACTGGGTGTCACTCTGCATTGACGTGTACAGTGATTGTATTCTATGTAGACTGGGTGTCACTCTGCATTGACGTGTACAGTGATTGTATTCTATGTAGAATGGGTGTCACTCTGCATTGACGTGTACAGTGATTGTATTCTATGTAGACTGGGTGTCACTCTGCATTGACGTGTACAGTGATTGTATTCTATGTAGACTGGGTGTCACTCTATGTCTTTAAATATCTATCAGTGTGTACCGTTTCTTGTGTTTAACCCAAACCCACGCTATTCTTCCATTCTCATCAGTTTACGGTTCAGTCGCGTTCGACTCCAAAATTATGTTACACTTGTGAAAGGCCTGATACAGACGCACCTTCTATCCAAGATATACAAAACGGCAGAAAAATAATAAATGAAGAAATAAACAAAGAGGGAAACTTCATCATTATATCGAAAAACTAAATGTAGACGGTCAAACCATTCTATAATAAAACATAATAATTACGGGCATGCGTTTCCGGTTTCAGTAGTATTTATGCACAAAGGGTTAAGACGTTTGTATTTACAATAAAGCGCCGAAGACGATCAAGACTAATTGATGATACATTGTTTAGTGTATTATAAATACAGCATATTTTATGTTCTTAATGTGACTCACCAGGTAGTGCGTTATGACTTGTTATGATAATCTCATCAAATTAGAATCTCGATCAATTTCACAATATAATCCTTCAACCAACCGACATTACGTAAACTGGAGTAGTAGCCACGCTCGTACATATAAAACATGATTAATGCATAGCTCTGTCTCAAGTGTTACATTCGGAGTCGAACGAGTACTGGGTTTAACCCTTTCGCCGCCAAATTTCAAGTGTCGTCTGCTAAGATTTGAAATGAAACCTTCCGGTAATATGTTATGTATAAAATGTTTTACTGAATAGTGCAAACCTCGATCAGCATGCATATAGTGTGTATGTTGATCTGATAATTGTTTTCGACTGTGGCAGCGAAAGGGTTAACACATAAAACTTTGTAAACACATTGGTAGATAAAGATACAGAGGGACACCCAATCTACATAACATACCATCACTGTACACGTCAATGCTCGTAATACATCAAATTTATTAATACTAATATTACACACATTGTCCCCTTTTCAGTCATTATACTGAAATTCTAGGCGTAAATTGTAATTCACCTATACTGGAAAAGCCAGGCGGAATCGGCAGGAAACCAGGTGGAAAGGAGGCGGAAACCAGGCGTCATTTTAGCCGAATTATGCAAATGAGGTAAAATTAAATGACGCCCGGCATTCTTTAAAACAACGGGCGTCAGAATATCCTGGCGGAATCGAGCAGAAAACCAGGCGGAAAGAAGGCGGAAACCAGGCGTCATTTTTGCCCGACATTCTGTAAAACGACAGGCGTCAAAATATCCTGGTTGAAACGAGCAGGAAACCAGGCGTCATTTTACACGAATTATACAAATGAGATACATGTTACAGGCATCACTAGATAAAAAAGACAGATGCCATCAAGAAATTTAGGGAATCACTGAAAATTAACTAAAATTCAGATATTGCTCTTTAATTCAGTTGCAAACAAATGAACAGATCGTAAACAATTATCATTTAAAGGAACAATAACCGTACCTTTTACCTTATAAAACACTAAATAATTTACTCAATATATAAATATTGAGGAAAAACGTGCATATTTATTATACCAGACTAAAAAGAGCATTGTCAACGCAAGACATCATTTCATTAAAACAAGCATTATGATCACTTGCTTTTTCCAGGTATAAACTTGACAAAACTACTATTATATACAATAACTACTTGAATGTGGAATACAATATGTGGGACAAGGAAAAATAACACGAGGGAGCGCCTCTACGGCCACCTCGCAGACATAAGTGTGGGTAACAGGGCAAAATGAGTATCGCAGCATTTTGTGAGTGCCGGGTGTTTTCTTGGGTCTTAAAGCATAATCTACATGCTTCAAGTTAATTTCTGTTTGACAATGTCGCCTTCGAGCACAAATGCCCTTCTTTAACCTTATTTGTACTATATTGTAAACAGTCTCAGATCCGGGTTCAATCCTCCGTGATGCCACTGAGTTCCGTCGGTGTGTTCATGGGCGTGACACTTTCCTAAGCCTCGTCTGTTGGATGGGGACGTAAACCGGCGGTCCAGTGTATTGGTCTATCCTCCGAGCACGTAGCACGTTAAAGAACCAAAGGAATCTATTCGATAATAAGAGTAGGGGCAGGTTCTCGGATTCCTATGTATCCTTCCTCTCTATGTGGGGTGGCCTCTAAATAACCTATACTGTGTTTTGACCACTGTTATACTGTATGCTCATTCCATAGGGTGAAGCATAATGACAATAGTACCTTTTTTCGATTTTTAATATATAAATCAGGTAATAAATCAAGAACAGTTAAACAAAAAAAGTGACAAAGGTACTTACCGGCAATGCAGATTTTTCAATATTGGAAGCGAATTATCTTAGTTTTGCATATCTAAATTATTAATTTCACAAACCCAATGATAATATTAAAATCACATGTAATCACAAAAGTAATCTACATATTTTCGCTGTTTCTGAGGAAAAAAAAATATAATGAAAAATAACTTCATTATATATTTTAAATATGTTTTGTTAAGTTTCAGTGTTCTTTTCTCTGGCTCTCTCATTTAACATTAACATCTCACTGTCTTCGGCATCCATGGAAGTTCATTCATCTGTACTTAATACATTCTTCCATTCTACCCGTGGATTGATCTCTAACCCTGAAACTTAATATATTAAACTTGTTATTGATATATTCCATTTTGTCAAAGTATTTGCAAGTTATAAAAATAAATATATAGGTTTTAACATGTAATTGTTAAAATATCAGACTGTATTGTACTTTTCGCATACTAATTTTGAGTATAGGCTTAGGAATTATATAATGGTGTATGTTTTGGTGTACATGAGCTTGAATAAAGTTTTTATTTTTTTGCTTGTCAAATATTTTGTCAAAACGTTTAATGTCGAATCAAAATAAATTTTCAACAAGAACCAACATCATGTCATGCTGATCATTTTAGAAAAAGACCCATACCAATATTACTTATAGTTTTCAAGAAGTAGTCGCTACAAACTTGTTTTTAAAAATTTATTTTTTAGCCTCGGCGGCCATCTTGAATTTCCGGCCGACCTGATATTTTGCTATGATCAATTAGACATATCAATATCGTGTATAGTTTTCAAGAAGTAGTCGCTACAAACTTGTTTTTTAAAAATCTATTTTTTAGCTTTGGTGGTGGCCGTCTTGGATTTCACATCAACATGAGTTTTTGCTATAATCAACTAGACTTCATAGGCAAAGTTTCATGAAAATCCATCCAGTAGTTTCAGAGGAGTAGTCGCTACAAAAAAAAGTTTACAGACGGACAGACGACGGACACCACACCACGGTATAAGCTCTGCTGATCTTTGATCAGTAGAGCTAACTTGGTATAGAAATGCTCAGAAATGCTTGATATAGTTATAATGGACATCGCCCCAACCTGGGTATTCATTGTGGCAAGTTTGAAAGAAAATTATTAAGAGATATAGACCTGACACACAACATAAGTGGGTGGTCCTGCCGCCACCGCAATAAAAACACCATTATACATAGCCTAAAATGTGCTGAAATGACACCAAACACCAAGAAAATCTTCCTATAAATAATGAACTGTCTTAAATCAGGTATTTAAATTTTTATTTTAACAACAGATATACACGGTTTCTAAAGCTACTGATGACGAGGTTACACATACAACTTACATATTTTGAGAATTCAAATTCTTTTGTCGAATTATAACCGGCCAGGACAAACCAAAAAACTGGAGCGTCGAATTAAGTTACCAACTTGTAATTGATTCTATGCATATTCATTCATGAATATTTTAAGAACCGGTGAATAAACCCATACTATTTTCCTTTTTGGCCTTACCTAAGAGTGGTTTAACTTGTTACAGTGTCTTCATAGTTTCCACAGTCACGTCATTCTTTCCAGTCATAGAAGCAACTGGTGCTTTGAACACTGGTGCGTACTGGAACAAACAGCTCTGTCTGCAATAAAGTTCATAATATAAATATAAATATATATATAATTATGCTGTGAAACAAAATATTAAAGACACGGACACTACAAAACCATATTATCAACATTTTATCCAGGTCATATAATAATGTACATGTGCCAGTTGAAAGTGTAGTTTTTTATTCACGGATTCTTAAAATACCCATGATTGAATATGCATAAAATGAACTACGAGTTGGTTTGGAGTTTGGCCTTAAGTCTCATTCCCTCCCCACTCCACCACCCCACAGACCACCACCGGCGGCACGTCGGAGGACGGCGCAATTGTCACAAATCATCTCCCCGTTCCTAAGACGTGTATTTTATGCATTAAGGGCCTGTCCTGGCCCAGGTTAAACTTAAAAGCCGTTGTTTAATATTGTATCTGCAGAGAGTAGATTCTCAAAATATGTAAGTTATATATATAGTACCGGTCATCTGCATAGGTAAATTTAGAAACATTCTGTAGTTTACAAGTCATACAATTTGGCTGCTGATGTTGGGATAGCTAATTTAAGAAGTAGAATCTACACAAATTTGAAACTTACAGTTGTACAGATTGCAGTAACTTGAGTAAAACATTAATACTATTATACATATTTATCATTATGTATATACACTGCTATGGGGCACTCAGAAAGCGGCATTTATTTTAACAACTTCCGGCATGTTGAATGACAACAGACAGGGATATTCCTATACTATTTGTTTTGTTCAGATTTGTGGTTTGTTTATGCAGGAGTGAGACATTATAGTCCGATAGCATCAATGAAACATCCGCTACACGGATAAGTAGGTTTAACTTTTAGCGTGTATTAATACACTATCGACACGGTGCAAAAAATGGCCAAAACAGTGTTTATTACTGAGATTATTACTGAGATTGGTGGGCTGACGGCGGATTTGTAACCGGAGGCCCCGGGTTCAATCCCCCGGGGTGCCACTGAGTTCCGTCGGTGTGACTTCTTGGGCAAGACACTTTCCCTTCAGCCCCGTCCGTCGGATGGGGACGTAAACTGGGCGGTACCGTGTATCGGTCTGTCCTCCGAGCACATTAAAAAACCATAGGAATCTATTCGATAATAAGAGTAGGGCAGGTTCCCGGATTCCTATGTATCCTTCCCCTCTCTCTGGGGCAGCTCTAAATAACCTATACTGTGTTGATGTCAGCCTTTAAACAACATTCAATTCAATTAGAGATTGAGTGTGTCGGACAACCTCGGTCAGAGTCCCCAGCTGTGAACATGCATTGAGGCCCTAGCTATAAATTATAATACTAGGATTGAATGGGTTGTTGATGGAACAGCGCTAAAACAATTGGGCTCCCATGATTGGGTGTGACTGATGGGCCATGCCTATGGGTCTGCTTGATAACCACTAGGCCATTAGAGCCCTACTTATTATGTTTTTCGAGTATTCCAATAGGTCAATCAGATAAATATCTCTATATGTATTAGCTAAGATTTAAAATTAAACAAAATATTAAACTTACCACTCAAAATTATACCACTAGCAGGCAACGGTCCACGAGTTCTGTCCCTTCTCATCCGAGTAGTTGCATACACATGTTATCGATTGCATCATGCGATTTGTTTTACCGTCAATGTAAACCTCACAATATGTATTGGCGATTGATTGGCCGTCTTCAAAATCAAGTTGAGTCTTAATTACGGAAGTATTCCTTTCTAAAACCACTTTTTAGTGGGTTGTAAATATACGTTGGCATCTCCGGAAGTTAAAATTGGAAAACATTGTTCTGTTTGAAAAACTGCCATGCGCAGTGTAACTGTCTACGCTAGACAAAATGCGATTGGCCAATTCAAAATGAAAGTAATTAAAAACAATAGAATATAATAGAATAGAATAGAAGTAAATGTGTTGCCAGACGCTTGCAGAGAAATACAAGTGTTCGATTGCATGCGCATTTGTGATAGTACGAGTAACTGAACTGTCAACATGAGGAAATGGGTCAACATGAGGAAATGGAAATGATTTCTCACGATTCTCTACGTACCAACGCCAAAAAAGCATGTATTTATGTTGTAATAAGTCATACCTTTATGTTTGTCTTTTGTTTGACTTTGAATGCAAGTAGGATTTGAATATTTACTAGAGAACTTTCGCAGTACGAACTTTCATGCTTTACAATTCGTACTAAAGACTTTTCGTACTGGTAGTATTCGTACTCGTAGTGTTTGTTTCATTAGCGAAGTTATCTATTCAAGTTTTCTAAATCAGATATCTAAAAGGACAAGAAAAAGACATACACCCTTCTTTAAGTCAAAACTAACAGTGGGCAGAGAAATACAGTTTTACATTTAGACACAAGAGTGTTTTTGTTTTTTTTAATATTTTGATAATTAGCTTTAATTTAGAATACTTTTGAAAGAGCATCATCAAAACGACTGACCAATCAGTGACCAGAAATAAGACATACCAATACATGCTGGTAAGTGATAAACTCTGTCTTTATCCTTGATGTTCGACCAAGTTTACTGTTAAAATTAAGGTATATACAGTGTGATTCTTTAAAACCCCTGCATATTTCATGCAAATTGATTCATAATACAGGGGCGGATCCAGGATTTCAGCTTAGGGGGGAGGGGGGTGGGCGTAAGATTTTGGTCAATTTTCGGGTCCGTCTATAGCCTCATAAAACGGTTGCGGTAGTGCATTGATAGGGTAAAAAAGTCCGGTTCAAATAAAAGGATTTAATAATGTGTTGATTAAACCACTCATTAGCAATTATACATCGAGCGAGCGAAGCGAGCGACAAACATTTTTATACTGAGGGCGTGCATCGAAATTGTTTGATATTTTATCTACAATAATATGGACATACATGTATGAATAAAAAAAAGTCCATTTTCAAATAAAATAATTTAACAATGTGTTAATTTAACCACTCATTAGCCATTATGCGTCGAGAGAGAAAACAATTTATACTAAGGGCGTGCAACGAAATTGTTTGATAAAATATTCTATCTACAGTAACTTGGATATACATGTTTGAATAAAAAGTCCGTTTTCAAATAAAAGGATTTAACAATCTGTTAATTAAACCACTCATTAGCCATTATACGTCGAGCGAGCGAAGCGAGCGAAAAATATTTTTATACTGAGGGCGTGCAACGAAATTGTTTAATATTTTATCTACAGTAACATGGACATACATGTATGATCCGTAATTTTTATGGGGGCACGCGACGGGTGCGCCCCCCCCCCCCCGGATCCGCTAGTGTAATATATGTATTCTTTCAAAATCAAAATCTTGAAAATTATCGTATTTTTATTCTGCCGCCAGAGATTTTTATTTTACTATAGAACGTAAGGATAAACACTGAGTAACACTAATTTTATCACCTACTGAAAATAAGATAAAATCTCAACATCACAGCAATGGCAAATTATGAATAACTGATCTATGATCTTAGCAGTACATCATAGTGGTACATATGTCAATGCTGTGTCACATCCCTAGAATCAAGCTTTGCAATTTATGAATGACAGTCAATTAATTAAAAAAAAACAAGGATTAAATTTGAATTAATTGCAATGTTATTGTGTGCCTTTTTTAACCCTCCTCCGCCAAACAACACATCCACCCTTGAATAGTCTGAGTACCATGCAATGTCGCCCTGATAAAATGGCTATTAGTTCAAAATAACATCTCTGTAAAATTTCCTAAGTATGAAATGACGCCTCAGTTAAATGAATAAGTCCGAAAAGACGCCTCTGTAAAATGTTTAAGTATGAAATGACGCCTCAGTGAAATTTCTAAGTCCAAATTGACGCCCGTCATCTAAAAGGACGCCCTTTGCCAGGCGACATAAAATCATTTTGACGCCTCTAATCTGAAGAGGCGTCAAAACTTCAGAAATGTTACAGTCCTGTTCAAGGACGCCCGTCAAATTATAATTCCCTCTACTTTCCAGGCGGAATCCGCCTGGTTTTCGGGTAGAATACGCCTTGATACTTCGTACAGGTATAATCCGTATCCAATTTAAAGACACATTTCGAGCCTATTGTATTTGGGGTGGTGGGGGGTGGGGGGAGAGGGGGGAGGGGAGAGAGAATTTATATAGGTAACTGTAAATCGCTGTTAGAATTACTTTTGCACAAGGAAATTGAGATTATTAGTTTGTTGTCAAAGGATGAGGCCCGTCCCATAAAGAGTGTATAATAATGTAGTAAAAATTATAACCGTTTTGCATTTTAAATGCACTTTTATATATGTTAAAACAACTATGTATAGATGGATTTTCTTAAAAGACCCGTGTTAACAATAAATAGTTTTTGTATTTTTAGCACAATATACTCTATTATCAGTTACTTCTCTGCCATGTTTTAGTAAAATGCAAGAAACTCATCGGGACTTCAAAATTCAAAAATCGTTGTCATCTGTCAGTGTTTTTGATCACCTGAGCCGAAGGCTCAGTGTGATGTTTTGGAATCACTCTTCGTCCGTCCGTTGTCTGTCCATTGTCTGTCCGTCGTCGTCGTTATCGTTTGCTTCATACGATGTCCATTGCAACGACTTGAAGCAGATGCGGTAGAATGCCCATATTGTTTTTGTGCACCATGCATTACCAGTGAGACTAACAGGCAGCTTTGGTGGCCAGACAGTAACAAGGACCCACACGCCGCTAATACGTGCAGCAGGAAACCAATATACCATATATGGACAACCTCATATGGGCCATAGGTGGAACGTATATTAATATATGGTGGAGTTAAATGTTTATCACTTCTAGTTCGTGTGTTGTTGTTTGTCTTCTGATATTAATAATAACAACAAGAGCAGTAGAAACGCCACGGACCTATAACATATCAGTTCTGTTCGCATTTTAACTCCGCGAACATGGACTATTTCTTTGTATTTTACGGACTATTTTACGAATTTTCAATTAAAACAGACGCCATTTTTTTACACCCGAAATTGGGCGCGCTACTTCGGCGAGCACTACGGGTACCTATGGAGTCTAACAACACGCGTACAGTGTTTCATACCGTATATTATGTAAACACTAATACCTTACCGGACGAAATAACGTCCCATTATGTGTCAACACGATGCAGTGTTGGTGACTGACAGGTCACCGTGACATAATTTGACACGTGAAATTGACATGTTGTTGCAAGTTGGATTTGGGATTATTGTCTGCTGCTGGAGGTCCATGATCAAGGTATTTGTTTTGTCATTAAAATGTGTTTGTTAATAAAAAGTACACACCCCTTTTAGATCGTGCATATTTAGACATTGGCCAAATACAGTGCCTAAAAAAGTGGTGTATACTGTATAATAGAAAGTTCATAATCACTATAAGTGTTTTTCCTGTACTCCGATCTTTTCAGTAACTGGATGTACTGTAAACTGTAGAGCGTTTCGTGGAATAAAACAACTGCTAGTAGAAATGCTATCAATGTCCCCCGAAGCCCGCCCCAACCCAAGTATGGTAGATTGGGGTGTGGGGGTAGATGGAGCTTGCATACCGAAAACAAGGAGGGGGTATAAAAACTAGAAACCCCCTCCAACCCCACCCCTCAGATGCATGAATGTAAATAGTTAGCGTTGTCTCTATATCGTTATGTTATCCCCATTTTCTCGCACATTCGTGAATACATAACCCGATACAACTACCATTGAAACAATGTAATTTGACTGAAATCGGTCAGATTCATATTTATGTACAGTAAAGTTTTGAGGCAAGGAAGTGATTTTGAATTTACATTTATTTACATTTACTACATACTTTCTGTTGCGAAAAAAAACAACGCAATTTCGAGAAAGTACATTTCACGTAAAAGCCTTTAAGACGGTGGAGCTACTACGCTTGCCTCCAGTGTGTCTCAAAAGAAATGACTATTCCATGGGCTGGAAATATGCTGTGAAAGTGGAACAATGTTTTTAATGGATCTCCAGTTGGGCTACATTATATTTTACATGTATAATGAATGATGAGAGATGTTTTTATTACATTAACCGTGTTATTGAGCACAAGTAGTATTCATGCTTTATTCAATTTAGTTTTTCTTTTATCTTTTCTTTTTTAAATATGTTACATTATGTATAACAAAGGATAAACTATGTCTGTTTGATCACTGACATTGGATTGATGTTGTTTTCAGAGAGGCCTCAAATGTGAATCGTGCCCTTGAGCAGCTCTAAGTGAATTGATACTGACGACTTCAGAATGTCAAGCCGTATTAAATGCCATTGGATCATATGGAGTTAAGAGCCTTTTTAAAAATTGTTTGCACTTGTGTAGTTCTTCAAATGGAGCTTGTGTTATGCTTGCACGGTGCTTTTCAAAGTTAGAGTAAAACATAAATCAGTGATAGTGCAGCGTGATTGTCATATGACTACATGTACTGGATACATGCGAAAACAAGTTGTGTTAAAGGGACACTAGGCAGTCTTTATTTGTGTAAAACTTCTGGAGTTCGGTTAATTTTTCTGCATAGTTTGCAGTTGTGCATCATTAATATTATTTATTAGAATAGTTCAGAAGAAATTGTTTTACACATTACTTACTGTTGACAATAATGCACCTATAATATAGTTAAGTATTTTATAGAATAACGAAGACAAAATGAAACACTTTTATTTAACTTTTAATGCAAGCAGGTTTAAATTTAAAATGTTACCAGGTTAACAAATGGAGATGCTAATGTTAAAGCTTGATAAATACTTCAAGATTCCCGTGTGTCCCTTTAACATCATCTAATTGGTCTATGTGATGGGTCCCCAATTTATTAAAGGGACACAGAGCAAATTTCCAATCTTGTGTCTGTTTTACACATTTTCACATCAGAACAGACCACACATCTACAAAAGTGTCTTCTCAACTGCCCTATTTAATCATGTTTTATTTCTAAAACTAGTGGCATCACCAGGTTTTGAGAGAGAAAATAAATAGTTGTATATTAATGTTTTCTCCCCATGTAAAATGACCTTACTATGTCATTAAAGTAAAATATCCTATGAACAAAACGTGTAAAATTTAACAATTTTAGATTTTTGGCAACACTTGTATTTTATTCACCTTCTAGTGAAAATGGCTTATAGAGCATTGCACCCTCTGTCAGATTTAACTTTCCTTATAATAGATTCTTGCTGTACTGTTGGGTGAAAATTACATTAAAATGGTTCTATAATCATGTCAGTTCAATCATATACTCGTATGATACACAATATAATATGTATTGACCCTTTACTTGATGTGCTATTTACTCAGTTTTGGTCTAGGGAAGTTTATAGCATATCGGCTTTGAATCCAGTGAACACGGATTCAATTCTTACTGGCGCCAATGGGTTACTTCGATGTGTCCTGCTAGCCTCGTTCGTCTGATGGGAACGTAAACCGGGTGGTCCTGTGTATCGGAGTCTGTCCTCCAAGCACGTTAAAGAACCATAGGTATCTAATCGGTAGTAAGCGTAGGGCAGGGTTCCTGGATGCCTATATATCTTTCCTCCTCTCTTTGGGGCGGCTCGAAATAACCTAAACAACGTGTTGATGAGGCGTTAAACAATAATTAAATTTTAAACTGTCCCATTCCCCTAAACATGCCCTAGCTCCCCCTCGCAACACCTGATTCAAATTGAATACTCTGCTCGACTTATATTAACTTTTTATTCTATGTCTTTCTTTTCTTTCAGTCTGCACGTCATGTGGAAGAAGACTCCATGTATACCAGTGGCCAGAGTCAATGCTGAAGTTTATGTTCGCTCATTTATTTGCTTAATAAAGTATACATATGAACTAAAATATTGTCTTTATATTTATGTCTTCCACCTCAAAGTGGTAGGTGAGACAGATTATATTTGGCCTTTCCGTTCGTCCGTCACAAATCTTGTCTGCGCTACTTGTTGGATTTTGACGAAACTTTGTACAAACTCTTTATTACTTTCTCTGAAGCTAATTTCATAAAACTTCATACTTTGAATGCCTTTGGTGAAATGATAATCCCTGTTTATTTTGAAGTCAGTAGTTGAAAGGTCCGTTACCATGACCGGAAAATGAAAAGTATTGCCCACACAGTCTTTCCTCTTACCTAAAGAAATTTTATGAAACTTCATTGGTGGACAGTGGAAAGAGGATGATCGTTTGAATTTTAGGTAAAAGGTCAAGTTCCCTGCAGACATCCACTATCCAAGGATAAGCATATGTTACAACACACATGTTATAATATTAATGGTATAATATATGAATATTTTCTTGCATAATGTTGAATCCGGTAAAACAAGTGGTTTTGTTCACCGATACTGTCGCCTGTGAACCAAACCACTTGTTGTTAAATTACAGGATTCAACAGTGTGTAAGACATATTCCGATCATCAATTTTTTTTTAAAATCATAAATTAAAAAATAGATATATTAAAACAAACAAAACATGCTATTTGATGAAAACAGACGTATTGAAATTTTCAAAGTAGCAATATTCGCAGAATATAGTAGATTTCAACTGCTGAAAACAAACATGTATTTTTTTTCCAGGAAATAATAATTCTATGAATATAGTATATATGTTCAGGGAAATGTTTAATATGTCTGTTTTCAAATACTACAGATCGTAACGCACCGCACATGTATATTCAGTATTTACTTTCAATATAGTAGTGAGTATGACTGCGTTCTGGGACCATGTAAATATAAAAGAATAATTTTTATAAATATATATATATAACTATATATGCCCTATAAATATAAACGACCCACACTTTTTGGATTCACGCGTAAAGTGTTTCACAACACCACAAATCTTGCAAGTGCTCCATTGACACAATGTCATGTCCACGTTTATGTTATGAAATCTTCGAGTCTACACATAATCATGTTTGTTACTGACAGTAGCATGTATGTTACTCGTCAGTCATTTATTTACTTGGTTAAAGGGACACATGCCAATCTTGCTTTCTTTAAAACTCGAGTCGCCCCCTCAGTTTTAAACGAACAGTTAATAGAATATACTTCTTTCTGCCTGTTAAACTTATATTAGTTTATCGCTTTTTCTGATTTCGTAAATTAACTCTGCAACGTATGTTGCCGCCATCATGATTTCATTTTCCGATATACCATTGCAACATTGTTTGTTAAAATAGATTGGCCACTCTGACATAAACACAAAGCATGTATAGATAAAAAAGTTAGTGTAAAATACATGAACACATACATTTTAAATATATGTGTTTACATAACGAAATTATTTAATTGTTTCTGTAGCCGGTCGTCTTTCCTTAATGAATATGAATGTTGCCGTCTTTGGGTCGGACGGTCCTGTTACTTAATTAGTACTTGTCTCCGTTTATTGAAATTCTACATATATACAGAGGAGAGATGTATCTATATGATTTTGTTATTATGCTCGCTTCTAAAATGACGAAATAAATCGATTTGAATAAAAGGCGCATTCTCAGCAATACACAACGTATTGTGTGTACAGGTTGGAGGGGGGAAGCCCACGGGGTTGGAGGGATACTACCGTAATGTTGCTCTCATAAATACTGGGAACATACTACATCAATAATATAACAACTACTGAACAATGCTGAAATCGATTTATCTTTATAAATGAATTCATAATTCCACAATTGTATTCCATGCGAACATCGATTTGCAACGTCGATTCGGCGTATTTAAACGATTACGGTGTACTTCGTTAATTTACGGGGGAAAAAAGTACTTGCCTCCGATTTTTTTTATATTTTACATATCTACAGAGGAAAGATGTATTTACGCGTACATGCTTTTGTTTTTTTCTCTCGCTTCTAAAATGATGAAATAAATCGAATTTGATTAAAACTGCGCATTCGCAGCTATATACAACTTAATCAATACGGTATGGAGGGTGGTGGGGGTGGAATGAGGGGCGGGGTTGCAGGGATACTACCGTAATGGTGTCCTTGAGAAAAACGGTGAACATTCTACTCTAATAATTTATTAAATACAGAACAATTTTGAAATCAATATATCTCTTAAAAAGGATTTCACAATTTCATGGTTTTATATCACGCGTGTACATTAACTTCGAAAGGCGATTGTTCATATTTTAGCGAACACGCTGTACTTTGTTAATTTTGGGGAAAAAAAAGTACTTTTTTCAATTTTGGGTTTTAATAGTAGACATGTCAATGAACACTTTCATGAAAAAAAATTCATTCTCGTTGTTAAAACTTTTTTTTTTGCTTTTTTTTCGGATTCAGAAAATTAGCACTGCAACATATATTTTCACTATCCTCATTTCCTTTCCCGACGTACCGTTACAATTTGGTTTGTTAAAACCTATTCTGAGCACTCCGGCATAAACCAAAAGGATGTATAGATCAGAAATTAAATCTGGAATGCATGGATACATACATTTGAAATATATGTATTGAAATAATGGAATTATTTCATTTATTGTGTACCCGGTCGCTTCTGTAAATGTATATGCATTATGCCGTCTTTGTCCGTGGGTCATGTTAGTTAATTTGGGGAAAAAAAAGTACTTGTCTCCGATTTCATTAAAAATTTGCATATGGACAGAAGAAAGATTTATCTACGCGTACATGCATTTGTTTTTATTCTCGCTTCTAAAATGACAAAATAAATCGATTTTGATTTAAAAGCGCATTTTTGGCAATTTAAACCTTAAAACAACCTAAATTCATCCCTTTGAAAAATATCTTTAACTATTAATGGGAATTACACGAAGTGTACACCAATTATGTTCGACCAATGTAGTTTGTGAATATTATTACTTTAACAACGATCTGTGATTGTGGTTTGTTATAATCACAGTTTATAAATAAGAGGTGAAGAAATCTGACCAGTGACAATTTTCACGATAATGTCATTTTGTTATCGATTTTATCACGTGACCTTGTTTGATAAATATTCCTACGCCATAGGGCTGGCGTTCCTACTGGAGATCGGTAGAACCGATGGATGCATCCCGAAAGTTACACAGAAAAAAGTAATGTTTAGTGTGAGTGCTTCCTTATTCAAAATGAATCCGTACGGAACTCTATTATGCTCCGGATAATATTTTTCAAAAATGGGAGATAATTAAAAAAGTAGTGAAGCTAGATTTAAGGTTCCTATGAAGTGCACTCCGTCTCATTGTCCTAATCATTCACACGAACTTTAATCGAGCATACTTTTGAGTTATGCTCCGGACAAAAAGTGTGACGCACGGACTTACACACGGACGCACGGAAAAAGCGGCGACTATATGCTCCCCCATAACAAACAATCTAGTGTTTTTAGTTACAATATATTTTATATCAAAAACTAAGGTAATAGTAAATGAAAAGAAAAAAACTGCGATGGGGCCTCCATATAATATCTCTGTGGTAATCAGTCAGCGAGAAGTAAACAGTTAAAAAGCATGCTATCCATGATTTTTCAACAACTACATTCAGTTGGGAAATGTGTCTTTAAGGTATTTATACAGTCTATTTCAAATCGAAACTAGACTAGAAATGTCATCCGGAGTGTTTGTTATTCGCCGGGATTATGTTTGAGAAGTGTACTGCAAGGAGAAGTAACAAACAGGAACACATTTATTTTGTGCAGTACTATTGAATTACAATTTGTAACAAGTATCCTGATATAGTATTGACATTATATTAAAATAAATGTTTCTTAAAACTGTATAGGCATGCATGTACTCTTTAGGTAAAAGTTGTTTGCGTGCAGAGTGTATGTATCGTGTGTATAAATAATGATTACTCTGAAATTAATGTTTAAAACACGGCGCGTTATTTCACTTAATTTAACGAAGCGTGTAATTTCCGCGTTGGTTTAAACATATTTTATTGCATTTTTGTTTACAAGTTCTTACAACATTAGTTACGGCCCTTCCAATACAATTTAAATTACAAAGAACAATTGTAATGTTATGGCTATAGTAGAAATATTAAGTTACAATGAATACAGAAAATAAATGAACTAAAGTTTACAACTGCAGACGTAAGCAGTTGTCACAATAGTTGGGTGAAAGAAAAGAAAAACAGAAAAGAAGGAGGAGAAGAAGACAGAATATGTTTTAATAAGAGTACACACGTCAGTCCGAACACACTGCTGAGTTGTTTAAATACACTAGTTAAGACGCCTGGTGTCTTTTATATAGGTTTGCATAGCTAGAAAAATAATTTCATTTTCTTTATCACTAAAATCTGTATTGCCAACACACAATTTGTCAACGTTCAACGGATGGAACAGTCTGGTTGATATAAACAGGTTACGCCTCTGTTCAATAAACGACAATATTTAAAATGAAAATGTTCAGCATCGTCTTTGTCTTGTCCATGTTAATGATAATCGTAGATGGTTCAATTAAAGTTGCTGCATAAATTTCGAATGCGAGCATGAATTACAGAAAGTGATCGTGAGCCGCATAAATAAAACGACGGGACAGTGGGACGCTTAAACATGGTATTGAGGAGATAACATGTAAATGCCTCTAAAGATACTAATTCACGAACACGCGTAGGTAGATTATTCTAAAGACTTAATGACGAAGGGATAAATGATTTGGAAAATAACTCAGTTCTCCTTATCGGTGTTTACGTAGTCATCGGAGTTCCTCAAGTTGTAATTATTAATATCTCTAACAAACGGAGGAAACACGTTATTTACACTCTCAGGCAACATTTTATTTTTAGCTTTAAATACAGTTATAAGTTTCTGAAATGTTCGTCTGTCTGCTAGCGAAAGCCATCCAATTTTGACGATTAATTTGTTAATAGATACGGATCGAGTCAAACCGGCAACAATACGCGCAGCATCATATTGCAGTTGTTCTAAAGAGTTTCTAACCGACAGTACAACCGTCCCACGCTGTGGAAGCATACTCTAAAATTGGTCGCATATATGATATATATACTTGATTCATAGTGTTTCGACCTACTTTGTATTTTAAAATTCTCATTAGGACTAAAACTTTTGATGCTGAGGAGAATGTTTGTAATATGTACATGCCATTTACCATTATTACTTATAGTCAGGCCTAGATGTTTTTGATGTTCTACAAATGAAAGTAAAATAAATTTGGTTGTCTGATGTTATTTGTTGACGTTATAAATAAAACTTCAATTTTATTTGGGTTAAACTTTACTAACCATGTTTTAGTCCATTCAGACATAATTTGCAAGTCATGATTTAATATACCTTCCATATCTTCCGTGTTAGAAATTGCGACTGAAACCGAGCTATCATCGGCAAATAATCTAGTAATGCTTAACATATGTTCAGCGATATAGTTTATGTAAATTAAAAAGAACAAAGGTCCGAGTACTGAACCTTGCGGAACGCCAGCTGTTATTATTTTTAAATTTGATTTGGCATTTCCTATAAAGACTCTCTGTTTAATATTGGAGAGGTAATCTGAAATCCATGATAAACGTTTGCCATCGATACCATTTTGTTTCATTTTAAATAGTAATGCTTTCCGCCAAACGCGATCAAATGCCTTAGATATATCAGCAAAGACAATACAAATTAATTGTTTTGCATCAAGAGTTTGGCATATTTGATGGTAAATATCTACTTGTTGGTAAACTGTGGAATGACTCGGTCGGAAACCGAATTGGTTAGCAAAAATGAAATTGTTAAAGATTAGGAAGTTATAAACATGTTTAAAAATAATTCTGTCTAAAATCTTTACACCGCAACTAAGTAAAGAAATCGGTCTATACTTGGGGAATTAAAAGCGGTATCTGCCGTGTATTAAACTAGTAAATCAGTAATGTTTTGACGGGAAAACTACGTGACGCCACCAAGTGGACGCGTCTATTTACTGAAGCGAGTATCCCGATCATATCATGTAGGTACCACCGGCTCATTGGATTCTACATAGTCTAAATTACCATAGCATTTCCAGTAACATATTAAGCATAGATATTCTAGAATTCATTTTAAGTACTTAGTAGTACAATGACCTAGATATATACTGCCGGTGTAATAATAGAAATCAGCCTGAAGCATTGTGTCCGTCATAAATCGTGGGTTGAGCTGTCAGGATACAATATGTGGACATGTTTGGGGATGAAAACACAGAATAAGATTTTATTATTAGTATTATATATTTTTATTATATATGTTATTTCTTTCATTTTTCTTGTTTTGTTAGTTTGTTTGCTTGTGTGGTGTTTCACGTCATTTTCAACACATGTAAGCTTACATATGAAGGTCGATTTTTTGAGGTGGAGGCAGACCACCAGCTTTTCCTGGGTAGAATCAGCACTGTACGCCTCCCGTCATCAGTAAGAATTGTCACTTCCTCACTTAAAGTCGAGACCCACTGGGATTCGAACCCGCAGCGGTGACAATCGAAGGTTTACAACGCAACGTCATTAACCCTTCGGCCACGGAGACGCTTGTTTGTTTTAATGCTATCGAACGATCGAAGTGAGACTAATTAAGAATTTACGAAGTCTTTATCACAATCGCAACATCTCGGAAACATTGATATCGGAAAGGAAATCGACTGGGATTTAAAACTGATTTCGAAACAATAGAAAAAGCTGTAAAACCACACACATTTATATATTGTTTATATAAACGATTAACATACTATCAATCAATGTTTACAAACTAAACTGAAGTCGAAAGGAGAACATGTTAACAATGTGTATCAACAGAAATGAGGCCCTACCGCAATTTTGCACCTGAATTTAATTCGAAGATCGAACGAGTAGAAGCTTGAACATTTTTTTCTACAAATTTCAAATCCAAATCGAATTGAATTGGATTTGATAAACGCACCAACAGCTAAGGTCATATGGCGACTTTCCGGCTTCCATATGAGGAGGAAAACATTTTTAGGCCACCTGGCTAGAACCGTCGACGTTTCACAAGCCAGCTGGAAGCTTCCTCAAGAAAGATTCCCTGTTCCATTAGCTCGAGCCCACAGCTGTGAAGGTCAACTGTTTCAAGTCGGAGACTCTACCAACTCGGCCACAGACGCCCCAAGTAGAATATGTAAAAACATACATGTCTCAAAAAGAGAGATCCGACTGAACGTAAGGCCTACCGAAATTAAACCTAACAAAGGACATATCTAGCTACTTAAACACTGTACTTGTTCAATATACTGTAAAAGGAGATCCGAAGTTGTTTTTTTAGTGATTTCTGAAGAAATAGTTGAAACTGAATCATCGCACACCCACCAGTTTATCATGCATATAAGTACACTTGTTGACTTTTATTGTTTCCTAATGTGTGCTTCATTTCTCCAGGATACAGTATACATATAAATAATGCAAACGAGTATGATAATGGACCTTTGGAAACGGCCGAAAACGACACATACGAAATATTGCAGTCTCGGTTTGATTGAGACTGTTCATGAGCAGTATTGAAATATTCTAGCTACCGTTCACACCCTCTAGCCCCGGGTTGAGCAGAACTCAATATTAATAAAATCAATAGTACAACATTTGAACCATCCCGAAGATGGCATGCATATGGCGGTGGACATGGAGTTTATGGCTTCCCCATGTCGCACGGCGTATGGTCCCAGTATCTAATAAAATTAAATGCCCCGAAGAGCGAAATAAACATAATGGAATTTAGTTGGGAGCAGCGGTTATGAAGCCTGCATATCACAAGTGACAGTCAAAAGACTAAATTAAAAAGCAGACAACATATCCTATAAGTGGTTAAACAATACCCAGAACCTTTAATCGGCCGGAGCAGTGGAACCGCTGAATCGAAAATTAAGCAAGAAAACAAAAAAAAATTAAAAAGTACCACCGATAATGAAATATAAGTATCGGGCTCAGCGATCTCCAAAGATCGAATGAATAACAGTACTGCAAGTTTAGAGAGAGAGAGAGAGAGAGAGAGAGAGAGAGAGAGAGAGAGAGAGGGAGAGTTTGTGAGAGAATTAAATTCATAATAACGAACTTTTTTTAACGCGGGATCTATAAGATACAAATATAGTATATACTGAGAGAATTGTTTAACTATTTAATTACCAACGTATACGAACCCGAGACTTGAATATTAACAGAATTATTATTAAACTCAGGCAAGTAACTACGCTGAGGCATACCGAGGCGGCGCCCCCTGAGTTGCTTTCTGACTTTCTTGTTTTATCTGGAATTGAGACCCTGGCCCTACAACAATGAAATAAAGGTACATGAACAATTTTTTTTTTTGAATTTTAACGCTCATAGTAAAGTTACTATCCAGGTTCAAGCCAAGCTCATGCCCAGTTACTGGAGGCAGGGGGCGCAAAAAAAACTGTTGACAACCAAACCCCACTCCCTCACACACCCCCACCAAAAAACCACACGCATACCCAACCTAAAATCAGAAATGAAAGTAATGCTTATTCATATACTTATTTTTTTGGAGGGGGCGTGGGGGGGGGGGGGAGGGGGGTCTGGGGTGGTGGTGGGGGGAGGGGGTGGCGGTGGGGTTTGGTTGTCGATTTGTTTTAAGTTGCGCCCCCATCCCCCTTAACTGAAAAAAACGTGTTTGTGTGCGCGTGTGTTTTTTTTTATTGTAAGTTTTCGTTTTATATATATGAATTATCATTGCTTTTCAGAGTTGGGCACGCCGTGAGCACCACTTCCCCCCACACCCGCACTTCCCAACCCAACTGGATCCGCACCTGCCTCAATCCCGTTCCCACAACAATCAAAACACACACACACACACACACACACACACACACACACACTGTTTTTATATAATTTATATTAATATTTCTTTTCAGATTTTAGGGGTGCTCGCCGGGTGCGCCAACGTTCCCTCCCACGCATCCGCCCCGGCCCCCTCAACTTCCCCAAACCCACCCACCCACTCTCACCCCATAGATTTCTTTGCCAAGTGTCAAGTTGTGTCTAGTTACGGCACTAAAACGTGTTGGTCTCCTTAATGCTAGTTTTACAGTAGTCTGTCATGTATATATATAAATATACACATACGGTCTGACTAATGTTGTCTTTACACACCGGTCTGCCTAATACATATATGGTCTAGCGCCAAAGTATGTCGAATTCTTAGACAGACCAGTATAAATGTATATTTTTTACTATTTGAAAAAATGAAAGTTATGACTCACAATATTAAAGGTGAACACATTTTCTTTCATAAATGTTAATATTTGCTAAAAAAAAAGTTATTAATAAAAAATATACAAAGTGTCTGCCTAATGCTGTTTTTTCCAAATGGTCTGCCTCATGCTGGTAACAGATATTTAAATATATATTAAATATATATATATATATTCGGTACAACGCGACCCATTACTTTGATCAATGACGTTCTGAAACAGATCACTTTACTTTTGATGTCTTTTTTAAATATTTATTTTATGATAAATTGACGCAAATCATTATTTACATATTTTAAACGAGCCTACACTGTGGAAAGACAAATATTTTGTTCCCGTATTGTTCTCGATGTGCTTATCTTCTCGGTGTGAATGCAGATAAGTCATATCATACAACCGGCAATCAGGATTTCAGATGGCAATCTCGAATACCGATGGCATAAAATAATACACATTCAAAGGAATCCCGATGTATTTAATCGTAATTATAGGGGTTCTAGAGTTATTTAACTCCACAGATGTTTTACAATGTATGGGTGGATTATAAACATGTCTAGCTCCACAGATGTTTTACAATGTATCGGTGAATTATAAAAAATGTCTAGCTCCACAGATGTTTTACAATGTATGAATTATAAAAAATGTCTAACTCCACAGATGTTTTACAATGTATCGGTGAATTATAAAAATGTCTAACTCCACAGATGTTTACAATGTATCGGTGGATAATAAAAATGTCTACCTCCACAAATGTTTTACAATGTTTCGGTGGTTTATAAAAAATGTCTAACTCCACAGATGTTTTACAATGTATCGGTGGATTAAAAACATTTCTAACTCCACAGATGTTTTAATGTATCAGTAGATTTTAACAATCATTTTAACATCACAGATGTTTTACAAGGTATTAGTAGGTCATTAACATTATTCAAACTCACAGATATTTTACAATATATCGGTGGATTATAACAAAAAATCTAACTTTACAGATGTTTTAATGTACTAGTAGATTACAAGTAGCTATCATTTGAACATCACAGATGTTTTGCAATTATCAGTGGATAGTAACTTCAAAACTTCCTAATTATAAATAGGCCAATGTGTTTTTTTTTCAAAAAGTCTCACGAGAACAAAAATGCATTACTACTGTCGAACTGCAATCGCTGTAAAAGTAATATGTATAAACAAATCATATGCATACCTTCTCATCCGATGAGAATTATACTCATTACGTGGTCCGAGTATTAACTTTCATACCCCATCCAACCCCTTCTCAAAGAAGCTAAAACGGGGTTTGCTGGGGTATGAAATAAAACCTTAATTTCGTCTTAAAAAGTTTGCCTATTGTAAATATAGATATAAAAAGCAGCATTTAAGGACGACAGTCAACCACAAACACACACAGAAACAAAGAACACATTTAAAGATGAATAAAAGGCCAAATAAGACATCACAAACACAAAGGGTTGACAACATTTTTAAACATGTTTTATTGTCGAAATATCCGTTATAAAATCCTGCTAATACAAGCTTTCCCATCGCTTAATGTTATTAAGGCGAGACCACATAATGTGTATAAAGAACTGAATTCCTTTTCTCGAAAGCCTGGTATATACAGACCTATTTTTTGAAAATGTGTTACATCAAGTTAACAAACTTAATCATATTAGGTATATTTAATGAATAGATATAAATATAGTGTCTGCGTAAATTACTGTAAAGTTTGCATTCTAAAACAAAATAAAATTCATCCTCAAAACGTTACAAGAACGGCTGCTACTGCAGTTGTTCATTTACTGGTTATCTATAAGGCCTATGTCATCTACCAGCTTCAATTTTTATTCTTTCGGATGATACTCGTTGTTTTAATAGTGCAGTGTAAATTATTGTCGAATTAACCATATTCAAAAAGGGTTAACAAGGAAAATCTGATACATGTACATACAATAAAGCACGACTTGAATTTTCCGAAACGACTCAACCAGTTTGGACAAACAGGTCATTTGTTCTTGTTTAACAAAGAATAATTTCGAATTTCTCATAGTTTGGACTAACCAAAAAGAGCATGAAAGGAGAAATTAAGAATCATATAGCCCGAGAGAATATCATATTCTACGTAATTCTCCGTACAAAAGAATACCTGGTCTTTTTAATATTAAGAAGTTGTTTGCAGAATTGCAGACGAACTCTTTCTATAAAATGTGCCTGTGCAAACCCAGATCTGACTACAATATTGTGACTATAACGTTTTAGTAGAAAAAAGATAAACCAGAAAATGTTCAACTAAACTTAACGAAAAGCCTTAGTAAGATTTAAAGTGTAACATCCTGTGTACAGGCGAGCTATAATAAATGGTAGGCATATATCAATTCACAGTTGTTAGTTTTAATTTGAAATTCATTGGTTTAAACATGTTTTATTGGAACTGATAACAAAGTACGCATTGCTGTCGATGTCACAGCGTTGCTGTAGATTATTTGTGAATAACAAAACCACTGTAGGAAGACTGTGATATTTAAACAATAACAATGATTCTATTTAAAGGAATTATTTTAAGTATAATGGTAGTTTTTGAGCAGATACAACAGTCAAAACCTGTATTTTTGGGACAAGTAACTTTCAGTAATTTAAACTTGTGGAACATTTTAGAGTTTGGAACGGCGGTAGTGAATCTAATACGCAGTCCGCATTCAGTTGACTTTGACGACGTCATCTCAGCAACGGACATATTAATAAACTCAGCGAAGATGGAAATCATAAATTCTATACAACTTCAGTCTAAGATTGATAAAGTTGACGAAGCTGTTCAAGACTTTTCTCATTCACTCTATCAACTAAGACACGTGATTGAAGCCAAAGACTTAAATACAAGTAAAGCATTAGAAGACATATTTGTAAAACACTACATATCGAATAAAATAGATTCCGAGCTTCATAGTTTACCGGATCTGTTAACGTACAAATCGCCCGGCGGTTCGTCGAACGATCTGCTGACTCTTGTCAAGGAAAATCTCAAGTGTAACGTTACTGCTCTGAAACTATTCAGGGACTTCTACTTAGAGCTGGTAGGGAAAGGACTTACCTTGAAAACAGTGTTCTACAAATTGTCGACAACATTTGACGTATCAGACATCTTTAGTGAATGGGAAGGGCTTAAGATTAATATGTTGAATACATTTGACAAAGAGGAAGAAAAGTGCTACACGTCATGTTACGAAATGATACAAAAAAGCTCCAAAGAATGCAACTACACAGGATACAAAGTTGGTGTCGGTGTTATGTCAGGGCAGGCCATTATTCTGTTAGTAGTTCTGGTATATATATGCCGGCGTTATGTACCTTGTATGAAATGTTCGTGTCAGTGTTCTGTTTTGCTGGATGATTAAGACGTAGAGCATTGATTACAGGAACAACATCTCAAGACGTGTATTGGTGTGATCTCAAATGTAAGCTAGTTTCACGAGACCTCGAAGACCAAATGAACAAGTATAAGGGTTGATACGAATAGGTTTGGCTGGTGATGCGACTTTTATAAGAATAAGCATAAGTGTTTGGCTGAACGATGTTGTACGTTGAAGCTTACAGTGGAAAACATACTGTGTCTTGCAAATGATCTGCGAATAAAGAGTGGTGCGTGCATTTATGTCAGCTAAGAAGAAGGACAATCTGACATTTTGCATGCATACATATGCTAGAACAAACGTTGTGGTACACTTGAGTCTCAATAACTAACTGTGCAAGTGACAGGGAAGGCTGTGGTGTTCCAGATTAATGGGCAATTATCACAGTTTGTGGTCATTATTGACCATGCACTTGTAAGCAAAGTTGATACACACAAGAAGTACTGTATTTATCTGCATAAAAACTGCAGAAGACATAATAAATTAACTCATAGTTATATATTTAAAATCAATATAAAACTATATGTTAGCATATACTTAGAAAGTCTATGATGCTAGTTTATGCAGCAAATAAATGTAAAATAAACTGAAGATTTTCCCTCAATAAAAGATAGACTGTAAGTATAAAAAAACATTTAAATCTATATGTTTACATTCAGACAAAATGAGTTTTGAGATTCATAGTAATATATAGAACGAACTTGCAATGAATATCCCCAAACAATGTATCTTTATAGAGAATGAAGTTTCAGTGAAAACCGTAGATAACCATGCATAGTATATGTTTTTAATTATTTTGATTAGTACGTTTTATTTCAATTCCTTCATTAGGGTTTGTTCACTTCAGTACCATTTAATATCTATACTATGCTGGTATAAATTATCATCCATCTGTCTTATACAGTGTTGCAATGTAGTCGCACATTTTATGAGGTTTTGACCTGTAAATTCGGGTCTGCATGCTGCTACGACGGTCTAGAAACACATAACTCGAATGTTCCCCGTGTTAGAAGTATTTGGCGCTTTAAGTTAGATATATGTTTATATTGCCTCAAAGCTCGTCCGTCGGATGGGGACGTAAACCGGGCGGTCCCGTGCATCGGTCTATCCTCTGAGCACGTTAAAGAACCACAGGAATCTATTCGATAATAAGAGTAGGGCACGGTTCCCGGATTCCTATGTATCCTTCCCCTCTCTCTGGGGCGGCTCTATATAACCTATACTGTGTTGATGAGCCGTTAAACAATATTCAATTCAAATCAAAGTTCAAAAGGGTCAATGCAAAAGCAATGGTATTTTCGTGAGTTTATACTGATACTACGCTTTCAAATGCATTTTAAAAATGTGGAGAAATTGATTTTGTTTTTAAAACAGTTAAATATGCCGCTATAGAGATATGTTGATTTCAATGAAATATTAAAACGGCACTGAAATACGTTTAAAATAAAATTCAAAATCGAAAAATACTGAAATATGATATTGCACCGTACTATAAAATCAGCACTTTCTTTCTAAATTCCAATGCATTGTTTTATTCTTATTCGAATGCAAATGTGATAGTAAGTTTGTGAGAATTTTATTTTATTTTGATCAATTCATGATTGTTGCTGATATGATGATAAAGCTAACATTGTATTGATACTGTTTACGCCATTCTTGTAAAATTCAACTTTCTAGAACATTTACAATTGGTCAACTGACTATGCCAACAGTGTAATAACAGATGACGACAATTCCTGAAGGTAGACAACTCTGGATTTGCCGATATATAACTTTACGTCAATTGATACATGTTATCTATCGGCAATGCCTTTACCTATCGTCAATTCCCATATGAATCAAACCGCATGTATGTATCAACAATACATTTATATATCGAAATTACCTGTATGTATCGACAGTATACATATGTATCGACACTATATGTATGTACCAACAATATATATACGACACTACCTGAATTTATCGAAAACAATCTGTATATATTTATCCAATATACATGTTTATATCACGAATACATATTTATATCGGCACTGCATGAATATATAAACAATATATGTATTTATTACATGTGTTACTCTATATAGTGTATATAGTAACAAAAACGGCCTGTTTTTCGTGTAATACAGGCATTGTCCCTGCGATATTAGATAAGCACGTGAAACGGCGAGCCAAAAATCCATATGAATGGCCAAAAAAAACACATGGTGGGTCGAAAATCCATATTAAATCTAGACTGCGTTACGTTCATTTAGCATTAAATTATAGATATTGTTTCAATAATCGACCACGAACCAGTCATATCGTGCATCGGCGCGTGCACCCAACGACAACAATGGCAGCCAGAATCCTCGCTACCCTGTCAAGATTACCATAGTTCACGCAGGAGATCGTTAGAAGACAATAAAAATATGAGGACGGACTTTAAAAAATGTAACTGTGAAAAACAACGATTGCACAATATCATCACGATATGACCTGAAAAAATATCTGTGACTGGCTCGGAGATGCTGAACAGCTCAGGGAAATCCAACCTGAAGAACTAAATATGCATTTAGAATAAGTATCAACAATACAGGTATCACAATAACTGTATGTATCGACAATGTACTTATGTATCGACAACAAATGTATGTTTCGACAGCATACGCGTGTATCAACAACAATGTATGTATCACAGTACATTCATAATGTATATGTACCGAACATACATGTTTATATCGACACTACATAATGTATCAACACTCGTATGAAAAAACAAGTATGTCTCGAAAAAAAAACCACGTATGTATCGATATTATGCGTATAAATATACAGTACCTGTATGTATCGACAACACATATATATCGACAATACATATATTTATTAATTAACTTAACTATATTAGCCTTGTTTTACTAGAAACTCTACACACAATACGACGCAAACTCGGCCAATATGAACCGGAAGTCGGCCAATATGAAAAAACAAGGCCAATATGAAGAAACTCGCCAATACAAGATTTAAGTGACGTGATTCACGTTAAGTGACGTCATTCGCGCTCGCTTTTTGACATATAAATGTAATTAACGCTACTATAAATAAACGCAAAGTATGTCAAAATAATTTGATTAAAAACAAATGATACTGTAGTGGCTGTTAATTAATAAAATTGTCATTAATTAAGTGTTTCATATTGTCCGAGTTATTGGTCCTCGGACTGTCATATTGGCCCGCGGCCTTCGGCATTGGGCCAATATGACAGTCCTTGGACCAATAACTGGGCCAATATGAAACCACTTATTTAATAACATCATAGTATTAACACTAACTGCATGATTCGACTATAATGTCTGTTTCGACAATTCCAGTAAGTAACAATACATGTGTGTTGTGTGTGTGCGTGCGTGCTTGCGTGTGTTCGCGCGAGCGCGTGTGTGTCAAGACTACCTGTATGTATCGACAAGGAACGTATATACGTATATATCGACAATTCCTATATGCATCGGCAAATCCTGTACTTTTACTTACCTTACTATAAACAATACCTGTCAGTAACGACAACAACTGTATATACCAACGATACATATATTTATCGAAATTATACGTATGTATGGACAACATAATGTATGTATCGCAACACATTTATATATCGGCAATACATGTATGTACTACGAATGCCTGTTTGTATTTACACCCGTACGTATCAACAATATACGTATAAGTCGACAATGTACGTATATATATATATATATATATATATATATATATATATATATATATATGTATCTTTTTGTTTTTATTAAAGTAGCTATTCCGCCAACAACTGCCAACTTTTACAACATATGTACACAGTTTCTAAACCTACTGACGACGAGGACTATAGATAACGTCCATACTTTGAGAATCCAAGCTCTATAGACACAATATAAACGGCTTTAACCAGCCAGGCCAAACCCCAGAACTCGTTATTCATTTTACGCATATTCAATATCGGGTATTTTATGTACCCGTGTATAAACCTATACATTATTATATGACCTGAACACCTGGATAGGCTTTGTATAAACAACTGTGTAGTGTAATCTTGCCGTTATTTCGCAAGTTAGTGCCTTTACCAATACATGTATACTTTAACAGTACCTGTATGTATTTATCGACAATACATATATGTTTCAACAATGCCTACTGATTCGACAATTCATGAATGTATCGACACTACCTGCATGTGCCATGTATTCAATACCTGAATGTTTCGTCAATACCTGTATATATATGCTCATCAAAAAGAAGTACCCCTGTTTTGCTGGTATTCCCATAGTTTTTGAGAGTGTAGGACAGCTAGAACGGCGCTTTAATTAAACAGTGTTTGATGTTTTTAAGCACACTTCAGATAGTACTAAATATTCCTTTAAACAGTTTCAAATTTTGCCAAGCAATACTCTTTCATGGATGCTATGGAAACCTTAAAGGGAGGTAATTTGATGATTTTTTATATTCAGATGCTGCTACCTACACAATCGGTGTTGTGTTGTTCTGTGATTTTTTCGAAAGCAACCTATAGATAATATTGTCTTGGACAAACTTAGGTAATGTTTGTAGATTTTATGTGTTTTTACCAAAAATGCATGGTTTAAGAAAAAGGTGGTTAATTCCCTTGTGTACTGAACTTTTCAAATAAATATTTTGTTTGGACTATTGGTGGTGGTCGATGTAATCATTCTATATGCATCCTTTGTTATGTCCTGTTTTGCTGTCTATATAATAGGGGAAAGAAAAAGGGGTACTTTTATACATGTGTAGACAATACTTGTATAATATCATAACAAATTACCAAATAAAAATATGTATCAGTACCTGCATATATCGACAATACCTGTTTGTATTGACACTACATGTACCTACCTATATGTATACTCCTCAAAATAATTTAAGGACCACGAAACAGAACAGTAATAATAACCCTATCTTTAATATCATAGATTTCATATTCATATAAAACGTAAATACATTTGTGAAATTAACACTCGTAAAATAATAAAACTAAATTTAACAAATTGAAAATAGACAGTAAATTGTTCAATTACAGCGTTTAAAAGATGACCCAAATCTAAACATTTTCCTTAAAACATGTTGAGGTGTATATTAACTTTATGTTAAGTTTATAAAGATGTGTATTTTCATTTACTTAACATTTTGCAAATGTTTATGTTTAATGGGTGTAATGATTCGATGTAGAAACGTTAATATTGTGAACAAATCAATTTGTCCTCATTGCTAAAAGAGATATCGGGTCAAACAATATTGATCTTATACATCAGTCTATACAGTGCAGATGACTTTAACATTGCGTGGTCCGAGTATTACCTTCAACACCCCATTCAACCCCTTCTCCAAGAAGCGAAAACGGGGTTGGCTGGGGAATGAAATAAAACCTTAATTTCGGCTTAAAATGTTTGCATATTGTAAACTTACAACATTTAATAGGTAATTTTGAACAGGTTATCGCATTTTTCTTTAAGAAATGTTGTTAAACATGTTTTATTGTTATAAAATCCCGCTAATATAAGCTTTCCCAATGCCTAATTGAATTAAAGCGGAACCACGTAATGAGTGATCTGTTGGTTCAATATAATAATGAACCTTAAACCAATTAATAGGAAGCAGTAATGCAGTTCCAATGTAATACAAGTCACACTGTATTTACGGAATGAACATGAATGAATATACAGTAATGTATAAAGCACAGGAACAATGTTTATAACTAGGTGTATGACATGTGTACCGTAAAAGGCACGTATCTGTCATATGTAAGAAAGTGTACTAATGGCAATGCATTATACCAAAAATATATATGCTGTATTTTGAAAATAAATATGTTTACACATTTATCAGAGCAAGCTATCTGACTGAGAATGGTATATATCACACACACTTGCGGTTTATGTGGTTTATGTGCTACGTAATAAACCTTGAAGTTGTTTCGCTAAGGAATAAACCTAACATTAAGACATGATTTAGAATATAAAAGAAAAAGGGATCCCTGAAGAGGCTGCCCTCTGAATCTACTAAATAGTTTAATATCTACATATCATGTTATACATGAAATAAATCGGACATATCGCTGAAATAAATTGAAAAAGTAAGCAGATATTCCTGAAAACAGTCGAAACATTGCTTTAAACCTTGTGGACTATACCTTGTGGACTATACCACAAGTTATTATACTTATTTTTGTGGTTATTATCTTACTTTAAATGTTGCCAAACATGAATATATGCAGGTATTATATTAATTAACTGTAAAATTGGAAATAAAGCAGTATAGGGTCTATGCTTGAACAATTCTGACTTCGTGGTAATATATATATATATATATATGGAATGGCTATTTTCAGAAAAAGTCATGAGCCTTGACCAACTGACGCAAAATCAATAGGGTTCCTCCTCTCGCCAAAGGCAATATACCTATTTGTTATAGTTTCGAGAGTTATCGCGAGAAATGCATGTTTCCTGATAAGCACCTTGACCTTTGACCTACTGAATCAAAATCAATAGGGTTCCTCCTCTCATCAAAGGCAATGTACCTATTCAATTTCATGATGGTGGGCTTTATAATTTCGAACATATTGCGAGGAATGCCTATTTCCATATAAGGTCATAGCGACGTTGTCACATGACCCTCGTTTCACCTAGGACAATTAGTGGAACAACAATGAGCTGCATGCACTTATAAAGTGTCAGAAGTGTCGTAGTTATTGTTTCGAAGTTATTTTCCGTATTTTCATATAAGATATAGCGATCTTGACTATTGACCTACTAAACTCCAAAACAATCGGTTTTCTCCTCTCACCTAGGGCAATGTACATGTGAAGTTACCTGAGTGTGGTTTTATGGTTTCGAATTTATTGTCCGAAATGTGTTCCAAAAGGCTTAAGGTTCCTCGTCTCACCAAGGGCACTGTGCATATAAACCTTCATGAATGTGTATAGGTATAATACTTCTGGAGATATCCCTTGGAATATGTACTTGTGACCTTTAACCTAAGGACCCCAAATTCGACAGGGTTCATTCCTCTGAAAAAGGGCATTGTACGTATGCAGTGAGTGTTGTGGTTTCAGATTTATTTAGCGGAATGTGCATTTCCATATAAGGTTATGGTGACCTGGACCTTTGGTCTACTGACCCCAAAGACAAGACGTTATTATCTACCACAGAATTAAATGTACATATACAGTTTCAAAGGTGTGGGTGTTATGGTTTTGATGTTATAGCGCAGAATGCATGTTTCCATATAAGGTCATGGCAACCATGACCAATGACCTGCTGACCCCAAAAACAAAAGGGTTCTTCCTCTCTCCAGGGCGATGTACATATGAAGTTTCGTGAGTGTGTGTTTATGGTTTTGAAATTATCGCGTATACTACTTTTTTGCCATATAAGGTCATAGCGATAATGACCTTTGACCAACTGACGCAAAACCAAAAGGGATCCTCCTCTCACCAAAGGCAATGTACCTATACATTTTGGAAGCCGAGGTTCCGATTAAAACACTTATACCGAGGATTGGAATTCCCTATCTTCACCGGATAACCATGAAAGATTCTTACAATCCGGTATTCAAGAATCGATTTTTCACCATTTACCTGTTGCGAGATGTGATAAAGGCATAATATGGCCTGCATAGCATGGCTGTTTATTTTATAGCGTGTACATGAACAAATACATTAAAACAAACAATTTGTACAAAAACAGGAATACATAATAAATACAAGAAAGATAACAATAGTGAGTGACAACATAAATCTACCTATTGTTGGGCAAGGCTGCAGTTATAGTAGGAATGCAAAATGTAAGTACATGCACATTTCATTATCTAACATACAGTTTATATTTCTGAAAATAAAACCTGAAGCAAAGTGTGTGAGTGTGTGTGTGTGTGTGTGTGTGCGTGCGTGCGTGCGTGCATGCGTGCGTGTTTGTGTGATTGAGTGTGTGAAATCCTGCAGTCGTTAGAGCACATCAGAGTCTACAGAATATTTGGTGACGTACAAAATATACACACCAGTTTGTAATAACAGTCGAGTAAATATATTCTGATGGACATGATGGAGGCCATCAACATAATACCCATCACACAGTTGTCGTGTATATATAACATGTATAACATGTATATATAACTTGTTACGTGTATTACCATGCGAGAAACCATTGGGCATGCGATTCGGTTACTCAATACTAGTGCGAATCTGTAAACCATTAATAAACATGAGTATGGAATTATAATATCAATCCTGTAGCATATAATTTCTTTTCTTTCAGTTGCCATACTAACATAAAATCAACAAACTATATGTTCACACTCACTTAGGGTACTTTAAATCAATATAAACCCAAACTGGGTATACCGGACATAAAAGACACAGAGGGATCGGAGCGTTGATTAAGCCACCTTACTCACACGTCTCCACCCCACCCACCAACCCCCATCACACACACACATCAACTGACTTCTACCTTTTTCACACCATTTTAAATGTCTTACCCGCTTAATCAAGAATAGCGTTTTGTGGAATCTGTTAACCGCTAAATGTTAAGTCAGAATTATATCTGTAAAGCATCGAGTGTATAACAGTGCTGTTTAAATGACTCGACGGTGTCGTTATGATAGAAATCCCATAAACGCCATACTTTCAGTAACAGTGCTGCTGCTGTTGCTGCTGCTTCTGCCGCTGCTGCTGCTGTTGTTGTTGTTGCTGCTGTTTTTGTTTTTTTAGCGCACATTACGACGTTACGAAATCTCTATATCACCTTAGGCTTTTATACACAGGATACTGAAGGTAACCGTGTTCTTGTTGGCATTCTGGACAAGACTTTGCACATACTGCGAATAACAATAAGGCAGTCCGAGGAAAACCTTTCAAGTTTAATTGTCCAATGAACATTTATTTCTTAATCATTGAATACCTTTTAATGCATACTCAAATTCCAATTGTATTTTTTATGTTAAAAGTACTAGGCAATCCCGAAATTATTGTATGTAACTGTATGTGCAATAAAACGATATATATATATCGGAAAATAGTATTGTTGGAATGTGCGTGTGCGTATGCTTGCGTACGTGCGTGCGGTAGATGTCATCAACGAAAGAAATACCAGCTTTGACAGCACTGTCCCGCAAAATAACAGCAAAATTACACTAAATAACCGTTTATCAAAACTCTATTCACGTGTTTAGTCATAAATTAATTTATATGTGCCGATTAAAAGCAGAGGTTTTTAGGATACTTAAAATACCCGAGATTGAATATGCGTAAAATGAATTATGAGTTGGTAACTTTTAATTCGGCGTTCCAGTTTTGATTTTTGCTTGGCTGGTTAAAAGACGTTTATATTGTGTCTATATAGTTCCATAACCATATTAAACACTTACTGAGCATGAACATATGTACATGTATACAACCTTCAAACCATCCTAGGCCCGGGGTCTGTCCCGACCCCTGGGGAAATAAAACCTGTGTCATAACTTGGAAACCGTTGAGATATCCAGCCAATATACACTTAATCAACACGAACAAACATATAGAACCATCCAACCAGCATTGGTCCTGTGGTCCATCCCCACCCTTTGGGACATAGCCCCTGGGTCATAACTTGGACACCGTTGAGATCACCACTCTATAACCATGCATACACGTACTGGACATACACATATGGATACAGCCTTCCAAAGAACATCGGCCCGGGATCTGTCCCCAACCCTGGGTAAATATCCCCTGGGTCATAACTTGATCACCGTTGAGATCACACCCACATATACCATCGACTGTGTGTTCTCATTCGGTTATGAAAGCTTGTTTGACACTTGTTTCATCTTTTAAGCTTGTTTGACAATGTTTTCATCTTTGTAAACATCATCAGGTGTACGATTCAGGGGAATTTGACTCTCTTGTTTAGGGCATGGATACTTTGTTTTCACTTGAATTCTACCAAATGTGTATGGACAATAGTGCAAAACAGGCCCTCCTGGGCCTCTTGTTTTTACAGCTGAGTGATAAATTGAACATTCGCCTAGGTTCATCTGTGTTTGTTCACGTTTAGTAAAGTCAGAAAGCAAATTGTTTTGTTCTCTTATGTAACGCAGACTATGCATGATGTAGTACACATACACATAATCCCTCCCAATCCCCAATATTAACTGGTGCATCTAGGATAGCACCACGGGAACACCGTAGTTTACACATCGTAACATTTGTTATATACTATTTAATACGAATTTATGATGCAACTATACCCAAATGGCTTCTACTATTTGTCTACTGACCTGAAGGTTGAGGATTCTAGCCACATAAACGGCAAAACAATTTAAATCCATATTACGTTAATTCAAATAGTGTATACAAAAATTACTATCGAATTAATCTGATTGATTGGTTCTTATAATTTGACATGTGATTACTGTGAATCAATATATATATACAATAACCAAGTTATTAAATAAATAATAAAAAAATAAACAATGGTTATTTTGGAAATGTTTAACAATGAAAGGACCATAACTCCAGCGTTACCATTGGGATCTGGGGGAAAAAAAGCAAAAAATATAAAAAAAACAATAGTAAATAAAACTAGACATCATACTGATGCTTCCTGCCAAATTTCGTAGAAATCCAACAAGCCGTTTAGGAAAAGTAGCACCGACAAGAAATTTAAAGTAAACATGTCAAAAAGTCATAACTCCGTCACAAATCAGCAAACCGAAACAAAAACGCAATATGCACAACTAGACATCACACCAATGCTTCCTGCTAAGTTTCGTCAAATCCAACACGGCGTTTAAAAAAAAGTTAAAAAAATAATAATAAAAAACCTGTGTAAAGAAATATAAAAAGATCGGACAGGGAAAGTAGCATTCAAGGAGGACAGTCAATCACAAAACACAGAAACAAACACGCAAACAGACAAACAAGAAGGCAGAAGCAATAATAAATGGAAACGACATCACAAACACAAAAGGGTTGACAATAGGGCTACCGCCTTGGAACGGTCAGTGGCAAAGTAGGCCATTGGGGGTTTAAACCGGTTCTAGGGTGCACCAAACCTCACACTTACCCTACTGTCATCCCATTAAAACAGGACAGTGTAAATAAAGAAATCCCCGCCATTATCTAATCTCTAACCAACAAAAGTAAAACAAAAGAAAAAGTAGCATTCAAGGACGACAGTCAACCGCAAACAAACACAGAAACAAACAACAACTATAAAGATGAATAAAATGCAAGATATGACATCACAAACACAAAAGGGTTGACAACAGGCTACCGCCTTGGAACGGTCAGGGGTAAAAAGGGCGCTGAGGGGTTTAAACCAAGTGAAAATAAAAGTGTGTATTTGGTTAAATGTTTTTTAAAAGTTGCGTTCCCTTGTATCTGCCCTTGATAATGTTGTCATTATGATAGCGTTTTATCGTTCTGAATATGTAAGCACAGTTTAAAAGCTCAGAAATATCAAATTTCTTTTTCCTACAGTTGAGCAATTAAAACAATATGCATTCTTTTAAAAATTCAGAATGTCTCGAATTAAGTTCTTGTTAGTGGTGTGATTTCTACCACATAACACATATTTCTCCCCTCTGCACATATATACAGACCATAATTGGAAACTAACCACACAAGACACCCTTAAGAATTTAGATTTATTGAAACAAATCTTGAATAAATTAAACTAGTTTTTGTTCGTAATCGGGTGCACATGTAGTTAGTTGAAGTAAATGGGGGTGTTTACATGAAGTGCATCGGTAAAATGAGCATTACTAGATGGAGAACCACGAGGTGCACAACACGATTCACAAAGCTATGTCTATTTATATGTTACAATCAGATTCTTGCTGAACCCTAAATATAACAACTGCACTAAATTTAACAAACTGCACTAAAGGTAACAGTTTTGGGACTAAAGGTAACAACCTACATTAAAGGTGACAACACATAGCCCTTCGCCCACTACACCTAAACAAAACCCGCAGAACTTCGCCCCACTACATCTAACCTAATCAATAGCCCTTCACCCACTACACCTAACACACCTTTAGCCCTTCATCTATTACACATAACTAAAACTCGCAGACCTTCGCCCATTAAACCCAACCAACACCTATTACCCGTGTAGGGGGGGTTCAACATAGCTATAAGTCTATGAATAGTCCAAAAAAACAACAGAAATATGTAAAAAAACAAAACAGGTTTCGCGTGGGGTGCAGGGGGGCGGGTGGGGGTTGGGGCAACGTAGCTATAAATCTAGAAATGGACCGTAACAACACAGAAATATGTAAAATTAAATAAAACAATATCGGATTTCGAGTGGGTTAGGCGGAGGGTAGGTGGAGGGGAGGATGCGGGGTGGGTAGTGGGGGTGGAGGGTAAGGGGGGGGAACATAGCTATAAGTCTGTGAATAGACCAAAACAACACAGAAATATATAAAAAAAATCACATCGGGATTAGAGTAGGTTAGGCGGGGGTGGGTTAGGCTGGGTGGGTGTGGGGCGGGGTAGGGGGCAGGCAACATAGCTATAAGTCTATGAATGGACCAAAATCAAATCAGCAATAAGTAAAAAAATAAATCGTGTTTCGAGTGGGTTGGGTGTGGGGGGGTGTTGGTGTGTGTGTGTGTGGGGGGGGGGGGGGGGGACAACAGCTATAAGTCTATTAATGGACCAAAAAAACAACAGAAATATGTAAAAAAAATAACAGGTTTCGCGTGGGGGGGGGGGGGGGGCGGAGTGGGGTGTTGGGATGGGGGCAACGTAGCTATAAATCTAGAAATGGACCGTAACAACACAGAAATATGTAAACAAATAAAAAATAAAAAAATATCGGGTTTCAAGTGGGTTAGGCGGAGGGTGGGAGGAGGGTGGGGTCGCGGGGTAATGAGGGAACATAGCTATTAGTCTGTAGTTTCAACTCGTATTTGTAAGTGTATTTACTAAATAATATATATATAATATGTATATACTAGTCATGAAAT
>JAWPHD010008369.1:0-116003 GCA_037043455.1 Cyrtodaria siliqua | reverse complement strand
GCGTGTTTTTGGTTGGCTGTGTTCTGTAATTGTTGTTGTTTTGTAAGCGTGTTTTTGGTTGGCTGTGTTCTGTAATTGTTGTTGTTTTGTAAGCATGCTTTTGGTTGGCTGTGTTCTGTAATTGTTGTTGTTTTGTAAGCGTGTTTTTGATTGGATGTGTTCTGTAATTATTGTTGTTTTGTAAGCGTGTTTTTGGTTGGCTGTGTTCTGTAATTGTTATTGTTTTGTAAGCGTGTTTTTGGTTGGCAGTGTTCTGTAATTATTGTTGTTTTGTAAGCGTGTTTTTGGTTGGGTGTGATCTGTAATTGTTGTTGTTTTGTAAGCGTGTTTTTGGGTGGTTGTGTTCTGTAATTGTTGTTGTTTTTTAAGCGTGTTTTTGGTTTTTGGTTGGCAGTGTTCTGTAATAATTGTTGTTTTGTAAGCGTGTTTTTTAGTTGGCAGTGTTCTGTAATTGTTGTTTTGTAAGCGTGTTTTGGTTGGCTGTGTTCTGTAATTGTTGTTGTTTTGTAAGCGTGTTTTGGTTGGCTGTGTTCTGTAATTGTTGTTGTTTTGTAAGCGTGTTTTGGTTGGCTGTGTTCTGTAATTGTTGTTGTTTTGCAAGCTAGTTTTGGTTGGCTGTGTTCTGTAATTGTTGTTGTTTTGTAAGCGTGTTTTGGTTGGCTGTGTTCTGTAATTGTTGTTGTTTTGTAAGCGTGTTTTGGTTGGCTGTGTTCTGTAATTGTTGTTTGTTTTGTAAGCGTGTTTTTGTTGGCTGTGTTCTGTAATTGTTGTTGTTTTGTAAGCGTGTTTTGGTTGGCTGTGTTCTGTAAATGTTGTTGTTTTGTAAGCGTGTTTTTGGTTGGCTGTGTTCTGTAATTGTTGTTGTTTTGTAAGCGTGTTGTGGTTGGCTGTGTTCTGTAACTGTTGTTATTTTGTAAGCGTGTTTTTGATTGGCTGTGTTCTGTAGTTGTTGTTGTTTTGTAAGCGTGTTTTTGGTTGGCTGTGTTCTGTAATTGTTGTTGTTTTGTAAGCGTGTTTTGGGTTGCTGTGTTCTGTAATTATTGTTGTTTTGTAAGCGTGTTTTTGGTTGGCTGTGTTCTGTAATTGTTGTTGTTTTGTAAGCGTGTTTTTGGTTGGCTGTGTTCTGTAATTGTTGTTGTTTTGTAAGCGTGCTTTTGGTTGGCTGTGTTCTGTAATTATTGTTGTTTTGTAAGCGTGTTTTTGATTGGATGTGTTCTGTAATTATTGTTGTTTTGTAAGCGTGTTTTTGGTTGGCTGTGTTCTGTAATTGTTATTGTTTTGTAAGCGTTTTTTTGGTTGGCAGTGTTCTGTAATTATTGTTGTTTTGTAAGCGTGTTTTTGGTTGGGTGTGTTCTGTAATTGTTGTTGTTTTGTAAGCGTGTTTTTGGGTGGCTGTGTTCTGTAATTGTTGTTGTTTTTTAAGCGTATTTTTGGTTTTTGGTTGGCAGTGTTCTGTAATTATTGTTGTTTTGTAAGCGTGTTTTTTAGTTGGCAGTGTTCTGTAATTGTTGTTGTTTTGTAAGCGTGTTTTGGTTGGCTGTGTTCTGTTATTGTTGTTGTTTTGTAAGCTAGTTTTGGTTGGCTGTGTTCTGTAATTGTTGTTGTTTTGTAAGCGTGTTTTGGTTGGCTGTGTTCTGTAATTGTTGTTGTTTTTTAAGCGTATTTTTGGTTTTTGGTTGGCAGTGTTCTGTAATTATTGTTGTTTTGTAAGCGTGTTTTTTAGTTGGCAGTGTTCTGTAATTGTTGTTGTTTTGTAAGCGTGTTTTGGTTGGCTGTGTTCTGTTATTGTTGTTGTTTTGTAAGCTAGTTTTGGTTGGCTGTGTTCTGTAATTGTTGTTGTTTTGTAAGCGTGTTTTGGTTGGCTGTGTTCTGTAATTGTTGTTGTTTTGCAAGCGTGTTTTGGTTGGCTGTGTTCTGTAATTGTTGTTGTTTTGTAAGCGTGTTTTTGTTGGCTGTGTTCTGTAATTGTTGTTGTTTTGTAAGCGTGTTTTTGGTTGGCTGTGTTCTGTAATTGTTGTTGTTTTGTAAGCCTGTTTTGGTTGGCTGTGTTCTGTAATTGTTGTTGTTTGTAAGCATGTTTTGGTTGGCTGTGTTCCTAAGTGTTGTTGTTTTGCAAGCGTGGTTTTGGTTGGCTGTGTTCTGTAATTGTTGTTGTTTTGTAAGCGTATTTTTGGTTGGATGTGTTCTGTGAATACATTTCCTGTTTGAATTAATACCTTATTTTGTCATTAGATTTTAATTTTACGAACAATAATACTTTTTTTCTTCAGACAACTGTGAATTTTTAACACATAAACATGGGGACGTTAACAGATCGCCTCAATAATCCAGATTATAAAAGTTGGTTGAAGTCGGGACTTATTTTAAAGCATCTGAAATCTGGACTTGAAGAATATCTAGAACATGAATCACAGTCCATGCATCGACGTGTTCTTAGTTCAATGCAACAAGGACTTCCAACAGGAACGCCACCCACGTGTACGGAATGCAACAATACCTTGGCAAAATGTAGACACTGGCGCTGTAGAACTCATAATATATGTACAGATCTAAGAGACAAACTAGACAGTGAACATATTCGGGGAAAGGGAAATTTGGTACTAGGCAACTCAGACGTGAGTTTATGGACGAATCCAGCGAAATCATGGGAGATTGCGAAATGTTTTATGTCCAATGGATATAAAAACAAATATTCAGCCCGGGAAACGGACTGCACAGGACTTCTCGGAATAATTATTAACTGTAAGACAATCCGGGATAAATTTTCACCAGCTCTCATTCAGCCAGCTAACGTATTCGAAAAGGTAATATATAAACTACTGATGTTTTACACAGCTGATATCATGTAATAATGGTATTAATGGTTATAGTCTATAACTTAAAGCTACATAGGGTTAATGGAGTAACATTCACAAGTGAATTTTATATTTGATAACTTGGCTGAACATTTTCTCTCATCACAAGGTATGGTAAAATAAGTATTCACAATAATGAATATTTCATTTATTTATGAGGAAACTAGTTAACTCTCCTGATCAAAACAATTGAAAACATAGTATTTGCAAATGCTTTGCATGGGAAGTTGAACAAAAGCGCACCACCACTTATCTTGAAACTAGCATAACGAAAATTGCATCTATACTAATTAATATATATTTTTCTCGAATAGGTGCGAGAAATCAGAAACAAAGTAATGCACTCTCCCGATCTCACATCGTCTACACATGACGTCAATGACCTCGTTCAGAAATCGTTGGAAATTCTTGAAGACCCATCCACGCTATTGACAAAACCAGCTGCTATAGACGCCGCCATAAAAATCAAAGAGGTAATCTTAACTACTACGAAATATATTGTGACTCCCTGTAAATTTGTTCGATGAGTGTTACTCTTATATCAACGATAGTGGTTTGTAATGATAAGTCTAACATGTGGACTTACGCCGATGTTTGTAGAGTATTATCGTTTCTTTTCTCATTTGTGTAACATTTTGATTTGCTGTATCATTTTTAAGAACATCACATTGCTTTTAAAAGCTTTCATTTTTAAAATAGATTTTTAGGAAACTTTAATGTTTGGGGCGCTTGTTTTCAAAGTTTTTTTGGACTTTTAAGATAAAATCAATCTACTACCTAAATAAGTTGTATATCATTGAAACAGACGTTTTTAGTCGTATACTTTTCAAAATCGGTTGAGAAATAAAAAATTCATGTGCGAAAGTTGTTTTTGATGGGTCATTTTCAATGCAAAATTCTACTGCATGAACATTTTATTCAAAAATGGTTTTAAATTGTTGGCTATTAGTAAATTAAGACACCCTGAAAGTTTTATAGCAAATTACTGAAGTTATTTGACATTGCTTAATTTTCTGCTGTCCCACCAACAAGGAATTTACTTAGGAAAAGCCCCATCAAAATATCATTTTGGCTGTAAAATATTTATTTCTCAACCGATTTTCAAAAGTAAAGTAGTTTTATTTACCACTATAAATGCCAGTTCTAATGATATATAACTGATTTACGTATTATTTAAATTGCTCAGGCTTTTGCAGAAAAACCTTTGGCTGAAACAAGCGCCCCGAACAATAGTTCATTGAATTGATTAACACAAGAGGTGTGTCGAGTGTTGCATTATTTATGAAATAGGTTTGGAGAAATTTTTTTTTTCTTTAATGCCCGTTGCTCAATTTTACGCATTTTAATGTTTCTTCCACGTTTCAGCCAATACTACTAACATCAAATGTCCTTTGGGATCAAGGATCCCAATATATTTTGTGGGCTTGAAATAAAATAACGCTTAAGCCAGGGCTAGGGGGCGTGAGCGGTGTTGCTATTTATATCGCCTCTTATGAAATGAACAGACAATAAAACCGAGTCTGCTACTTTATTCTCTTGGTTGTGTTTGTTGCTACCAAAGGACCACACTTACCAGTATTTATTCGTTTGAGAATAGCTTTCACTGTTCTGCAAGAGTTAAACAAAGCATAATAAATGACTGGAATAACGTATTCATATCTTACATTAGATTATTTCTGAAAAAATAATAAGACTTGATTTGGTGCACCCTAGAACCGGTTTAAACCCCCAGTGGCCTACTTTGCCACTGACCGTTCCAAGGCGGTAGCCCTTTTGTCAACCCTTTTGTGTTTGTGATGTCGTTTGCATTTATTATTGCTTTTGCCTTCTTGTTTGTCTGTTTGCGTGTTTGTTTCTGTGTTTTGTGGTTGACTGTCCTCCTTGAATGCTACTTTCCCTGTCCGATCTTTTTATATTTCTTTCTTTGATGTCACTAACATTGCTTGATAAGACGCAATTTGTCATGCAAAAAATAATAGTACTTATAATTACACAATAAAAGATAATAATGGGTAATCTAGGTCTTATCAAGTATATTAACAGCATATAGAAAATTATCCTCTTGAAAAACAAAGCTTGATTTGGGGACCTACATTAATAGTTAAATCTGTGAGCAGAATTCTTTCAGTTTCTCAATGCTGGCCAACTATATATTAGATAAAGTAAAGTCCAAACATAAGGAAACTGAATATTTGTATCACATGCTTAGCTTGTTGCCAATACGCATGGCTTTGAATCTGGAGATATGGATTCGTCCCTTACCAGCACCGCTGTGTTTCTTTGGTTTATCTTAGGAAAGACAAGTCGCCTTTGTAAATTCTGCGATGGAATTATTTTGGATACTTAACGCGTATACATGTACTAATTAAATTCATGATAATGCAAATGCTGTTATTAACAATTAAACTGCTTATGTTGCAGATACATACAGTTCAAGTAAGTATTTCACGAGAAGACGAAATGCAAGTTCTCACTAACGCTGTCAAAGCTTTGGAAGTGGGACAAGCTGAACACGAGGAGAACCTGAACGTAATGTTAGAAGAACACAAGTCAGCTGTTGGAGACCAAATACAGACTCAGTGCTTCAATATTGAGAATAAAACCAAATCTCAGATTGATGATCTCAAAGCAACCCTTGAAGAAAAAGAGAACAAAATAAAACAAATTGAGAGTTTGCTAGACTTAGAACAGATACACTTAAAAAAGGTAAATGCTACACTTTTTCTTAAGTTAGTCGTATTCATTTAACTGGGACCTTCATTAGCAGAAACTATATTAAATGAGGTTCTTACGTGAGTGAATATATTGACTCTAATTAACGATTTGGATAAAATGATAGGATACGAGGCTCTGCCGAGTATCCTTTCTTGTTATCCAAATAGTTTATTAAAGTCAAACATACACAATCACGAATTTAATATTATATTTATCACATTGCGCTTCTACGCCGTGAAACGTTTACTTTAATGTTGTTAATTTACCTTTAACACGGCACCAATTTTTAAGAGAAATCATGAAGTCGTTATGTTGTTTACATGACATCAACTATGTGTAAAGCGAACGCGTTACGTGTTCGCTTTACAAATAATGCTTTGTTTGTTTGAATGGGGTTTTACGTTATTTTTAGCACATTTTAGGTCATATATGAAGGTCGATCATTTGTGGTATAGTCAGACCACCCCATTTTCCCCGGGTAGAACCAGTACTGTATACCTTCCGCCATCCGTAATAATCGACACTTTCTCACTTAAAGTTGAAATTCCAGTGGGATTAAAACCCGCAATAAGGCGACAATTAAACCAAACTTAAAATTACTTGCATGCATTTCAGAACGTGAAGTTTTCAAAAATGGTAGTCTATCTGAGCGTATCGTATTCTATACCATTCACATTTAGAGCTAAATGTGTTATACACACAGTGATTTGGTCCTCATTTGCATCTATAATACATTAGTGTATTACGATAAATAATACATTAGTGTATTACGATAAATAAGTCATGGCTTACATACCTCACATACGCCATGCTATGTGACAAAACGATGTTTGTTTGCCTTACCTTTGTGTTATTACACATCTGCTTGTGTTTCAGATATATATTCTCCATTTAGTTTCTCATCCTTTGCCCAAATAACCATTTGTAAAGAGTGACGTCCATACTTTATATTCATTAATAAATACGATATATGTAAGATACCATTTTAGAGTCACCTCATAAATGTTTAAGGTCACAACTAAAGATAAAACGAATGCTGCCTTATCAAATGGCGGTGCGTCACAGTTTTATTACGTCATTTCTTTCTTTATATTACCACTTGAATGTGTAGAATCATACAATCAAAGAATGATATTATACAATATTCAGCGATAGAATACGAGACCCCCGCATGTAATTGTCGTACAAAGTGGTGACCGTTATCAAAAATAGCCAAAACATTTTGACACAATGGCAACTTCATTATCCATCCTATCTTTATTAAACTTTTGATTGACTGTGTTCTGTGAATGCTGCATTCCTGTTTGAATTATATACATACTTGTATCAGAATAGATGGCATCATGCCTCATTTTTAAAAACAACAAAGCAGCAATTTGATCAAATAAGGCTATGCAATTGATCATCATTAGTTTTTGTCATTGCGCAAAGTTGTACAAATTGTGACCATTTTACTCTATTCACTACAGTACACAACTTAATTTCTAAAGAGTTATGGCTCGTTGAATGTTTCGGTAAGTTTACGGAAATAGACACGAGAGAGAGAGACGTCATTTTGTTACACGTAGTCATTCTGTGTCGATTGTGCTTACAAACTATATACATATATCCGATGAGTTCTATTTTTCAGGTCGACACAATCCTTAAATCAGTCAGCATTGTTATTGAAAGTAACAAGGAATTAGCAGCTCGTGACATTCGGACCAATATGGAAGTTGTGATTAACAATAATAGCAAACTACACGAATTAATAATCGGTAATCGACAATGGATGGACAAAGAAATACGAGACATGAAGGCCAACCAAGAAAGTATCTTGAAAACACTTTCACGGTTACATTCAGAGCAAACGAACACAAAACAACGAGTTGATGACTTGGAGTCGCGACAAAGCGAAACGCAAGCAAAAATGAACGAATTTGGGCAGATAGTAACAGAAGGTATGTAGATACATGCATTTATAATTATAGCCAGTTGTATTTCTTTAAACATATGGAAAAATAATGACCGTTCCATGTTGGTAACCCTGTCTTCACCACTCTTTTTGCTAGGATTATTGTAAAGTTAATTTGCTCTTTGTTTCTGGTACAGTGCGGTTCTACGGTGCCACTGCGTTTATATGCTGTTATTTCTAAAGAACCATTTTTCTCCTTTTTTACAACCAATAGTGGTAACAGACTGTTTAACAATTATCATGAAAATGATATGCTAATTTGCGGCTGTCTTCTGTTTATTACAATTAAACTCTTGGACCAACTAGTACACTTATATACTAGTAATTCAAAATCTTCCAAAGCAAATACTTGTGCATTACTCATAATGTCTGTCTGATAAAGAACAAAACACTAACTCTGACATTGAGACACACAAAGTTGACAATGACAGAAAGGATGTTTGCGTTCTATGACATGTCAAGCAAATTCTAGCTTTCAAATAATAGAAAATGTGACATTTGTATTTAAAACGGGTTTGTTGTTAAAACGTTATTACATACTTATTCTTAGTTTCCAACTGATTACAGCTGCAGCAACAAATACAGTGAGGCAAAACATTATTGGTAAGTTATTTTTTTAAAGACGGTAACCCCCGATAATTAATACCTATCACAGTCAATATTGTTAACCATCCCCATTATAATACTGCTGTGGACAAAATGTCAATATGTCAATTTCTTTGTCCTTTAAAGTGTCCTGTAAAACACCACTTAAGAGGTGTAACGCCTTATATTACCTCTCATTAACATGCGCAATAAAACCGAGTCTGCTACTTATCTCTCTTGTTTATGTTTGTTGCTTCCAAAGGATTAAACTTGCATGATTTGATGAAGGTAAGTTACGATCTGTTTAGTAAAGAAAACTACATTTAATATTGCCGTCCATTCATTTGAATTATACATAAAATGTATATATAAATATATATGTTTACATTAAAACTCAGAAAATGCAGAATAATTATTCCTAACATGTATTGCAGCAAATACGAAGGCCCACCTTGAAACACATGCGAGAAACAAATGTTACACACATACGAGTGCAGTTCAGACGGTTCTTGATAAACTCTCAGAGAAGCACGTTGTCATCATCACTGGCAAGGCTGGAGTAGGAAAGACAACCGCTATTTTAGAGGTGATGTCTAGAATCTCAGATGGATATTTGACATCAAAGTCTATGGACATGGCTATCATTGATGAAGCCGGAAATTGGGATACGGTAGTTAATTGTAATGATAAAATGTTAGTTTTCTTAGACGATCCTTTCGGAAGAACAAATTTAGATCAAAATAGTTATGACAAATGGGAGAAGAAATTTAATCAGGTGTTTTCTTGTGTAGAAAAGGGCAATTTGTATGTGGTTTTAGGAATACGCCTAAATATTTTCGATGAATTGAGAAATTCAGTCCGTAAATATACGTTATTTGATGACAAAAATGTCATAAATTTGTCGGCACAAGAATATGAGCTTAGTGAAAATGAAAAACATATAATGGTTAAGAGATACACGCAGTTATACAGTCGGCATATAAACAGGCATGATACTCTCGAAATAGTTTCTACAAATCCATACTATGGCTTCCCACAAACATGCTTTCTGTTTTTCAAAGAAACTTCATTTTTCAAACTTGGCGTGGGCTTTTTTAAGCACCCAGATGCTTCACTCCGAAAAGAAATTGAACATTTACGCACATCCAATGATGACACACAGAAGTGGCAATATTGTGTTTTGGTTTACATATTACTTTATAAAACCATTAACTTACACAATTTAGATATGGGTAAATTACAAAACATATGTCAGCATGTAAAAATGGCGGACATACAACGATGTGATATGGAGGAAGCCACCAAATCTTTGTCGGGCATTTATCTGATGGAGTCACAGGGCGTGTACGAATTCAAGCATACGACCATTCTAGAAGCTGTATTTTTTTCTTTCGGGAAGTTGGCACCCGCAACGGTAATTAAAAACTGCTCTGCACAATTGTTAAATGAGCTAATTAAAGCAGAAAAATACAAATTAAAAGAACATGAAGTCATATTAAGAATGCGCCTATCCGATTTACAAGTGCTTATAGAGAGATTAGTAAATACATTGCCATTCACAGATGAGAGGGGTGCTATTCTAGAATTAGTGGACAAAGTGTGCATGGATGCCAAGTTTGACGATATTGTATCTGCACTGTCATCAAGTCCGTCTGAAATATGTAGCTTTTTCATAGCGTGTCGCTTCGGGAAATCGCGCTTGGTAAAACAAATGCTCACTCGCAACGGTTATTTAAAATCTTGGTATAATCGGATATTACTTTCAAAACGTAACTGTTGTGTATTATCCCCTTCCGTCGTCATACACTGTCTTTATCAGGCTGTGTTACAGGGTCATTTTTCTACAGTAAAAGCCATATTGAAATATGACATGAAATTGGCTGCTTGCACATACGGTAGAAAACAGGAATGCTTTTCAATGATTCACACTGCGGTTTTAGGGAATCACTTATCAATTGTGAGATACTTGTGTAAAGTATACCCTCATTTTACAAATGGGACGCATGATACTATGAGATTGCTTCATCACTGTCTGGTTAACGACTTTTATGATATTCTAGAGACTCTGATCAAAACCGACTCTGAAATAGTCGGTATTACAGACGAGAATGGTTGTTCTCTTATTCTTGTCGCTGCTCAACTGAAAAGAAAGGCTATAGTCACATTGTTGTACCAATATAAACCTGACGCCAAAGGATATTGTCAGTTAGGCAAAACATTGCTTCATTATTGCGTGAAAAATGACTGGTATGACATACTCGAGACTCTGATAAAAGACGATTTAGCACTTGTAAATTTGACAGGTACGACGGGAGAGCCAATTATTTGTTATGCTGCTGAAATTAAGAAACTGGATATGGTTGCGTTTTTATATAAATACAAACCTGACATAACATGTTGTGATCGTTTTGGTAAAACATTGCTACATTACTGCGTAGAGCACGACTGGTATGAGATACTTGAAAAGCTCATCAATGATAATCCAAAACTTGTCAATCTTACAAACGAGAAAGGGGAAACTCTTATTGCCTATGCTGCTCGTTTGGAGAAACCGTCTATGGTTATGAGTCTGTACAAACTTAAAGCAGACATTAAGCTATACGAAACATGTGGCGTTAACGTTCTTCGTTACTGTTTGCTTAACGATTGGGTTGATGTTTTTGAGATTATATTCAAAGACGATCCAACACTTGTCAGTCTGACAGACAAATACGGAGTTTCTCTTTGTTTTGCTGCAAGACATAAAAGAAAACATTTGTTCAAACGTTTGATTGAATGTAAAGCTGATGTGCATCGCTATGATAGGCAAGGTCAGACATGTATGCATTACTGTGTAGACAATGACTGGCTCGACATACTTGAGTTTCTTATCGAGGCCGATCCTTCACTTGTTAATCTTACAAACGAAAACGGTGAGTCTTTGATTTGCTATGCTGCACGGAAGAAAAGAGAGGTAATAGTCAAGTTGTTGCATGAACACAACGCCGACCTAACAGGTAGTGATCGTTTCGGTAAAACGTTACTTCATTACTGTGTGGGTAACAACTGGACTGATATTCTAGATACACTAGTAGAATTCGATCCTACACTTGTAAATATAACAGGTGAGAATGGAGATCCATTGATTTGTTTTGCTGCCGAATGGAAAATTAAGGATATAGTCATATATCTATATGAACACAATGCCGACGTCAAACGTAGTGACCGTTTCGGTAAAACGTTGTTTCATTACTGTGTTGATAACGACTGGCTCGATGTTCTAAGGATTCTGGTTGAATCCGATTCAAAGAGTGTTGATCTAATTGATGATGACGGAGATTCGCTTATTTGTTATGCGGCAGCATACAACCACAAAGATATGGTAACGTTTCTGTATGACCGAAAAGCTGACGTTAAAACTTTTGATTTTGAAGGTAAATCACTGCTACATTACTGTATAGACAACGAATGGTGGGATGTATTTGAGACTGTCATCAAGGATGATCATACACTTGTCAATCTGATAGACAAATACGGAGTTTCTCTCAGTAGTTATACGGCAAAACATAAGCGAAAAGATTTGTTTATGTCTATGCTTGTATATACTTCTGATGTCCATCGTTATGATAGAGAAGGTCAAACATGTTTACATTACTGTGTAGACAATGACTGGCTCGACATGCTTGAGTTTCTTATCGAGGCCGATCCTACACTTGTTAATCTGACAAACGAAAAGGGTGAGTCTTTGATTTGCTATGCTGCTCGGAAGAAAAGAGAGTTAATAGTCAAGTTGTTGTTTGAACACAACGCAGACGTTACACTTAGTGATCGTTTCGGTAAGACTATTATTCATTACTTCGTGGATAACAATTGGTATGATGAGCTTACGACTCTGATCAAGGAAGATCCCACACTTGTAAATTTGACAGATAGAAACGGTGATCCACTGATTTGTTATGCAGCTAAGAAGAAAAAACAGCACACTGTCAGGTTTTTGTATGAACACCACACCAAGGAGAAACTTAGTGACCGTTTAGTTAAAACTTTACTTCATTACTGTGTGAGCAATGATTGGTCTGATTTCCTGGTAGATACCCTGATTAAGAACGACACTGCTCTTTTAAATCTGTGTATTTGTTATGCAATAGTACAACAAAACAAAAATCTGGTCAAGGTCCTGTATGACTGCGACCCCAACTCTAAACGTGACCCATTACGTTATTACGGTGTAGACGATGACTGGTGTGACGAACTAAAGACACTAGTTCAGGCAGATTCTACACTTGTAAATACGAGTATTTGTTATGCGGCAGCGCAAAACGAAAAAGCTATGGTCATGTGTCTGTATGGTCATATTTCAAAAGTAGAAACTCTTGACTTTAACGGGAAGACCCTGCTTCATTACTGTATTGATAATGGCTGGTTTGATGTATTTAACGCGTTGATCAGGGACGATCCGACAAGGGTCAATGTGAGAGATATAAACGGAGAATCCCTCAGGTGTTATGCCTTAAAACGAAACATGTCTGGAATAGTCTCATGTCTCTACAAATACGAAGGTTATCTCATACCCGGAGAGCAATATCAACACTAAGGGATGATACAATTAATCTGAAGTTAAACCGCTTGCCAATGAATCAAATGATTTTATATAAATTATTTAAATCTGCAACTCTTGTTATTACGGACTTAATTCCAGCCTATTGTATTTGTGAGAGGAGAGAATTTGTATAGGTAACTGTTAATCACTGTGAGACATGCAACTGCATGATGAACTGGTGATATTCTTTTTTTCCAGTGGATGATGCCCTCCCAATAAGCTTTTATATGAAACCAACATATTAAAACTTTAAAGCAGGTGTTTTATTAGTTGTGTTTTGGTGTGTTTTTCTTCTAAAACAATGAATTAACAACAGTTTTGTATTTAGTACAGCTTACTTGTTAATTTGCATTGTTTTCCTTCATGAACGTAAAGTTTGAAGTATTATATACAGCTATATACATAGATACTCTTTAACATACCAATGCTTTTCAAAGAGAAAACTTTACTCGGGCCGCAATGTATATACCAGAGCTAATCGATCATGCAGCATGTAAGCAGTAAATAAGCAAGCTTTCAAGCCTTTTTAATGATCATTTAGCACTGAGAAATAGGTCTTTAAATGAGATCATCGTGGGGTGGGGTGTGGTTTTGACTAATTATAACTGCAGACAATATAAATGTATGTTATATTCCTTATTTTCCTATTACTAGTATTTAGATCACTGTTTGTCTCGACATTCATTTCGCTACCATCCCTCGTAGTTCGATATATACACATACTCCTTGTGTTATACGTCATTCTATGAGTGATTTTCGTTTTATAAAGATACATTTGCCATTAAGTATACATTTGTCTACATTTAAAACGTGACAACGCGTTGACAGTCACAACCAATTCATAGATCTTTTGTACATAGAAACTGCATCTAGTTCTGTACATAATGAGAATACTTTGTCTAGAGAAATCCGTTAAATAGAAGGAATTTAAACAGATAACGACAAATTCAAGGTTGCAGTAAAAATCATTTCTTTGAAACCAGCATCTAGTCAGCTTTATGTGCTTTTAATGATGTAATAGGTCTGTGATTTATTTCATGATAATATTTATTTTAGTATGTATTTGTTATTTAATTAAACTACAATAAACATAGTCAAATGTGCAATTTAGTTTAATCTGCTAGTCAATACGTGCATCAATTTCATCATTCATAGTTTTGTGTTATTGTTCCTCTCCGTGACATGATGCCACAATGAGACAATGCTGTTGTGTTATCCTTCCTTTTGATTTACATGCCATGGAAACTACCTATTTGTTGTTTAAGATATGACTTTGTTTTAAAATAAAGTTGTAATATTTTTTATATGTGTTAATCTTTTACCAAAATAAATATATCTGTCTGTCTTAAAAAGGTGCCCGAATGTTGTGTCGATTATGAGGAGGTGAGGAGGGGGAACGGAAGGTTTCAAGAAATTGAAACAAGTGATAAATCCATTATAAAAGTAGGAACACGTCAAGAAACAATGGCAAAAACGGGTTAACGTGTCAATATTTTGAAACACTTTTTCGAAGTAAAAATCGGACCACTATTTCACAATAACCCGACTAGTTAGATATATTTTATATATATGTACAGGGATTTCTTAAAATGATCGATGTATTTGCATGAAAAGAATTCAATTTTACAAAATAATATTTTTCTTTAAAACGGTAACGTCCGTAACAAAACAATGTTGATCTTAAAAAAGGATGTTTTACCGTCCTAGATTATTTTTTTGTTAAACTATCGCTATTTATCTTCATTTTTTTCGGATATATGTTTTGTTGTTGACATTTACACTCTCTATAAAATAAACAATTGTGTAAACAACTTTTAGACAAAAAAGCTTAGACAAAACAAGCTTTTTGTTTTTCAAACACAAATGATGTTGTATACATGTTTCTTGTAAAACATGTTCATAATTTTATCTGTACCAATGATTTCATAAGACAGATTTCCCAGTATCATAAAAATGATAATAGACGATTTCTACTTCTACTTTTATATGCATTACATGTATTGATATTTATTGTTTTTTGTTTAAAAACAGATGTTCGTCAAAAATAATTAACAATTGTAATTATTTAAGGAAACTAACCGCCAAATAGCGGCAACATTACACTACACAACCGTTTACCAGTGTTCAGGTCATATAATAATATATACCTGCCGATTAAAAGTATATCTTGTTTACGGGTTCAATTAAAACACCCGTGACTGAATATGCGTAAAATGAATTATGAGTTGGTAACTCTTAATTCAACCCTCCACCTTTTGGGTTTGGCCTAGATGGTTAAAGCCTTTTATACAGTGTCTATAGTTTGGATTCTCAAAATATGTAAGTTATACATATACCTCGTAGTCAACTGGTTTAGAAACAGTGTACATGTGTTGTAAAATTTGGCTGTTGTTGGCGGGAATAAAGTTTACTAAAAGATTGTTTTCATATTGTTATCTGCCATTATGATTTTAAAACGCAAAATCACAGACATGATACTATCATTGTTTCAGGATATTGTTTGGGTAAGTTTTGACCTTTACAAGTCTAAGATATTACTTTTTAAATCATAGTTTTATTTGATAACGAATTGTTTCCTTTTTTTTTTTTTTTTAAATTCTTATAAATGTGGATATAATGTTGCGTTTAAGATAGTACGATATCAAATTTTAAGCAAAGTTATTTTTCAGCCCTCCTCCTCCACCCATACTTTTCTTATCGAGAAAATAGGGACATACGTAGAATATATCCTTTTGTTATGGAAATAAAAAATAGATTTTTGTTTATAAATAGTGGCATTCATATATTACAGAATATACTGAGCTAATTTTATATAAATTTATACTAGACGTCAGTGTCACCATTTTGTGTATGGTATGTTACAATGAAAATGTCAAAATAATTCCACAATGTGTGTAATTTAAAGTAACAGACCTTATGACCTATACATTGTCTTACTTGTTTCGAAAGAAGTGACAAAGCACATTGTCATATATAGTTTTAAAAAAGTTGAGCAATAGAAAATACTCTTTTTTTTTTTATCTTGAATTATCATTTGAGTAAAAAACATTTTCTTCAAAAAGAATGTAAGGTACGGTTCATATATGTTGTTGTTTCAAGTAAAAAGACCAACGATTACATTTTGTTTGAGTATGTTTTGAAAGATGTGTGTATATATTATTATCACATAATATGTGGTGTGGGAGTGTAATAACACTATTCAATATTTCAGATATTCCACTAGTGGTATAACATAACGTTAACGACGTCATGGACGTCACGTTAATGTACGGTTTTTGACTTAATGTGACGTTATAAGTTATGTAATAAATAGAATCTAACATTCGTTCTCATTCATTATTGAATTTATTAAACTCGTTAGCAAAAATGATATAATGCTCGGCAAGAGCCTCGCATTATATCATTTTGCCAACTCGTTTAATAAATTCAATAATGAATGAGTACTCATGTGAGATCCACTATTTGTTTTTAAATAAGATTATGTTTATCAATAAAAATTGTGAAAATGTTCAGTGACTATATTGCGCGTTATTTCAATAAAATTTTGAAGTTCGAAACACGCGGTTTCTTGAAAGACGTCTAGTGCAACAAAAAGTAAATACCCCTTTTTACAAATATATTGTTAAAATTATTTGTAATGTTTTCAATACAGCTCATTAATCAAATTTTGAGTATGAAGACAAAATGAAACGACAACTACAAGTGTTTCACAATGTAAAGACGAAGTACTCATAAACACACCTTAAATACCACTATCCACACATTATATGTGTTGCATTCAAATTTTAAAATAAAATAACCATGACTTCTTTTTACATTGGTTTAGAAAGATGCTTGATACAGCCTAGAAGCTTGATTAAGTGTGAAAGTTCAAACATTTTGTTATGGCATTGTGTTTTATTTGTTATAGTAGTATTATGATTTGTTTGTTTGTTTGAATGATGTTTTACATCATTTTTAACATATTTAAGGCCATATATGACGGTCGATTTTTTGTGTGGTAGAGGCAGCTTTTTTGTCCTGGGTAGAATCAGTACTGTTTACCCCCCGCCATCCACAAGTGGAGCTCTCAGTGGAATGAGACGTTTGTATTTATTCATTTCACGTTTATCATGTATGCCGTCACGACATGCTTGAAGACGTATTAACAGACTGTTATCAAAATGCATTAAAAAGAAATATAAAAAGATCGACCAGGGAAAGTAGCATTCAAGGAGGACAGTCAAGTTGTATTTAAACTTGTCCTGAAGCATGTGTATGCTGATAGGCTGATTTCACGGATTAACTGATTATTAGAGTATAGATATTGTTGACTGTTTTATAGATATTGTTGACTGTTTTATAGATATTGTTGACTTTTTTGTCACACACTATTTGTGTTTTTTCAGAAGTTTTGTAATTAAAATGTGTATACATATCCTTATGGCTACAAGTTTTACACATTCGTGTTTGTAAAATTATGCCCGTGTGTAATGTAAATCATTTGTATAACTGAATAATACTTAGTTGTGGTTCCTATTGTTCGCGGCGCTTGTTTCAGCCAAAATTCAACTACATGTAGTATGCATATCAGTGAAACAGACATTATTAGTGGTAAAAAATGAATTTTTCAAAAAAGTTTAAGAAATAACAATTTCACATACGAAAGTGGCTTTCTGATAAGGCATTTTAATGCAAAATTCCCCTGTATTAAATATTTGAAAACGACTTTTCTTTTAGATTTTGTATCCAAATATGGTTTTAATGTGTTGGATAAATGTAAATTAAGACACTGTGAACGTTTTAGAACAAAATATAAAGGGCTAACTGAAGATATTTGAAATTTCTTAAATTTATGCTGTCCCAGCAACAAGGAATTTACACGGAGAACGCTTCACCAAGAAGCATTTTGGCTGTAAGGTATTTATTTCTAAACCGACTTTAAAGATATTTTTTATTTATCCCCAAAAATTCCAGTTCTAATAAGTTAATTTATTTACGTGTTAATAAAATTGATCATGTTAATGCTGAAAAACCTTTGACAGAAACAAGCGCCCTGAACAATAGATACTTTTAAAAACGTCATAAAACAACTTGTAAAGATCCATACTTCTTCTATAGGGATGAAGTCATTTTAATTAATATTGATGTGTGACATTTGATACTGAATATACCAGTGACGTCAAATACAACTTTGTTTTGTTTTCTGTGTCATTCCTTCCTTCCAGTCAACGTGCCATACCTTTCTATAACGTATGCTCTTTGTAGGAAAGACAACTACAACGCTGTATACTAACCTCAAATTACACATATATTATCTCCCTTTTGATTTGACAGAGACAGACATATTAGATAATGTATGGGCTTTCAAATCAAAATGAGTGGCTATAGAGAAGTCTAATTAATAAAACATACAGTATTATATGGTTTAATATGATGCCAACTAAACTGATACGGTATGAAGCAATGAAGGTCTCATGCTGGTACTTAAAACAATCATTGTTTAATCAGGAAATTCGTCATAAAATGATACGCCCCTTTAGTATTACAACGCATTTCACGTTTGGTGATTGCCCCTCCTTCTAAAGTCAGTCATTACGCTTCACTTTCGATGACCGGACAACTTCGTGGTACCCTACGATTGAATCTTCTGAAACCCTAAAAGGGGAGGTTGTTGCATGAGCTTTCGTCCCTCGTTTCTTTTGGTCGTACCCTAGATTGTTTTTCTCTTGGGCTGTTTTTCTCTTGGGCTGTAACTGCTGTGGTTGTTCAGTGTAAAGAAATATAAAAAGATCGGACATGGAAAGTAACATTCAAGGAGGACAGTCAACCACAAAACACAGAAACAAACACGCAAACAGACAAACAAGAAGGCAAAAGTAATATTAAATGCAAACGACATCACAAACATAAAAGGGTTGACAATAGGGCTACCGCCTTGGAACGGTCAGTGGCAATGTAGGTCACTGGGGGTTTAAACCGGTTCTAGGGTGCACCAAACCTCACACTTACCCTACTGTCATCCCATTAAAACAGGACAGTGTAAATAAAGAAGTCGACAGACGACAAAATAATAGCGAGGTTATGTACACTTAAAATAAATCGATTTAAGCTAACCAGTGGGCCATATTGCCTACTGACCGTTCCACGTCGGTAACGCTGTTTTGATGTGTATTGTCTTTTTCATTGTATAGTTAATTTGCTCTTTGTTTGTCGACAGTACGGTGCCATTGCGGTTTGGTGCTGTGATTTCTATAGGACAATTTTCCTCAATTTTGGAAATTAAATTATATTTCCAATTTAGTAGGGTTCAAGGGGTTCTACATATTTCAGAAGTAACTCTTATCAAACTGGAGGTTTTACTTACACGTATGGGTAAAGTTTGCGTATGGTGATAAAGGTCATTTTTAACAATGTAGCAGTCGTATCACGACGGTGTCTACTTGTAGCAGTGAGATCCGTGATTACCTTACTGGTGATGCCACACCGGATAACCACGCCATAAACACATGACATTACACACCAATCAGTGACAATATACTAACACCGGGATGAATAGTCCTAAAACTACCCTTTGTTTGCTAAACTACAAGCAAGTGAGCTACTGATACCATTTTATGAAGTCTCACATGCTGTATGTAGCATTCGCTTATCGTCCTCTATCAAATTTGTTCAAATCGTGCCTCTGGGTTCAAGTATGGCCCCTCACATGTTCTACAAAGACATATATATACTCAGCAAAAGTAAAACGTATCCACTTTGTTTTCCTACAAAATCTGAGACAGCAAGAAAAAACTAACAATTGAAGCACGATTTTCTTTTAATAACATCTTTGTTTGATGTCCACATAAAATGTTATCGAAATGTACCGAATAATAAAAAAAAAAATCACAGTTTAAAAACATTTCACACCTATGTTTTTAAACTGTTATTGTCTCCCCTCCTCTATACACATCTGTTTAAATATCTGACCCTTCTGGCGCATTTGCAACTGTTTTGCGCCATCAAATAAGTTTACATTCCTGTATCTGTAGGACCAATACTGGTATATAACTTCGGGATTTTCGTTGTATCACTTTCTTATTTAATTACCTTAGTTGAGGTATATCATTTCTGATTGTATTATAGTGCATTAACTATCTGGTTGGATAGTTTGTAATAACATTGAACGACTTAAAAAAAGTCATGTGGTTTGAAATGTTACACCGTATCAGTTCAGTGTGTGTCACACCAAATCATGTCATACTGAATGAATAGACTCGTTGTACGATTTGTTCATACCTTTAATTTGACGAATTTGGCGACCCATAGTTATGGTATTGCTCCGGCATTGGCACTCATCAAAAACATTTAACACGGGTTATAGGTATAAAAATTGTCCCTAACACAAGCAAACCATTTGGTGCGCCTCTACACAGTCTGCACACATCAATAAACAAACTCTACGTCAATAATTACTCGATCCATTTAAACACAACGAAAACATAGCAGACTCGGTTTTATTGAGTATGCTCATATCTCGATATTTTAGAGTATGCATTGTATTTGTAATTCACTATCTCTCATAATATGTCAACATATAATTGATTACTAGTTTGATTCATATGAAGAACCACACAAATATATAAGTATATACGTATGCAACTTTAACATTTGGTCAACTCTGGTGATCGCTGAGCCTGATACTTACATTTAGTTATCGGTGGTACATTTTCAAATGTTTATGTTTTCTTACTTCAATTTCGATTCGGTGGTTCCACTACTCTGACCGATAAAGGCCCGACTGTAACTTTTAAAAGCAACAGAAGTACAGAACATGTTTAATTTATTTTTCTCCATTACTAGCCATATTGAAGATTTTGAATATTGTCGTGGAAGTACGTGACGTCATACGAGGCAGTCAAAGTAAGCCTATTCCATCCGCCACAGAAATAAGTATAAAAGTCGAACAGGAAATGCAGCTTTCACAGAAAACCCCAAAAACGAAAAAAAGACAAACAAGAATAGCAATGGTAATAAAGAATAAAGGCATAAGACGTCACACACAAACCGACTATCAACTGACATTAGACAATTTGGTGGACGTTGACGAGTAGAAGGAAATTCTATCGGAGAATAGTTCGGAGTTTAAATTTAAAGGTAAACAATTCGGTGTAGGGCATTTTAAAGTTGCAAAAGAGCAGTTTTGAAATTGTCGATTTTGGACGGCAGTACTAGTATTTATCATCACAGCAATCACACATCACATCACGTGACACTTGATTGAAAACAATATCATAACTAACAATGGCGGACATTTTTGGCATGCATTGCGATTGCAGCCTTTGTATTGATTTCAGCTTTATTTCCGGTCTTGGTACTCTGTTTAAAAGCTGAACGCTCAACGGCGCTGGTACCAATCAAGACGCTTATCTACCCTACTTTCGGTTTTTATCAGAGTTGGATCTAGAAGCATGTTTCCCTATTTGACTTATGTTTGTTCAGAGTTTATGAGTCTCACCAGTTGCTGATGTAGCAAATTCTCGCTAGGAACGGGTTCGCTTTTTGCATAGGTTTGACACATTGGTGCAACTTTATTCCATTGCTTTTAAAGCAATAATCAATGGTTTTCTCTTGTCCACCATCAACCTTATAATTGTCTAATAAGGCATTTGTTTCTTTTATTAGGAAACTTTATTTAAGTTCGTCTGAATATGGTCGACAGTTACAACCTATGCACTAATGTCACTCTACCCAATCGCTACGTACAGTATAAATCCCTCGTATCTCTAGCATCACGTCCTGTATTCATGCCTAATGACTTTAAACACGTTTACGCACGCAATATTGATCAAGAAGCGATAAACAGTAACCTATGATGACTATGTACAAACACATCGTTATTGTAGTTGTACTATCCTATAACATACTGATTTATTATCTATCATCACTAATGATTATCAGAAAAAGATGTAGAAATGGTTGATTTTAGCAGTACAATGTAACTGGCGTTCCATAGCTTGGGATATAGTTTTTTTCTCAGGCATTGTATTCATTGAAGTCATATTATGTTTATTGTCAACTTTACTGGATGAAACAGACTAGCGTGGAGCTATGGTTGCGTGTTATCGTAAACATTGCCCCAAATCACAATAAGCGTTCATTGAAACTTACCCTGACGTAAACAGTTAAGAATTATGTGTAATCTCATTGAGATTGCATTTGAAACGCATACAAATTAGAACTCAAATAATCTTGAATATTTTCACATGAAAAAAACAACAGTAAAATATGTTTACAAATTTATCTAGGCAGTGCTACCATTGAATTATAAATACATACGAGGGTCATTCAATACATAGTTACAATGGTCTGATATCTAAATAACTATTGGAGAATTGTTCATGAAATTTGGTCAACATACATACTGATTTCTCGCCGATTTAATTAATACAAAATAATAACGTTAATATCAATGACGTCATTTTGACGTGACGTCATCGACACACACACATCGAAAATCATGTACGCGTTAAGCGACAATAAGCAACGTTCATATGTATACAAATTGAAGTTTTGCGAGCGAGGGAAATCCGGGAAAATAATTATTTGAAACGCTGATGGAAGCTTGTGGCATCTTTGCTCTCTCATGTAAAACAGTTTACCGGTGGGTGCAGTACGGTGTCCGGTTGGGGCCAGATACAATGTCGCATTGTCGTGGGCGACAATGCAACACCCGACAATTCAACATCGCGACATTGCGATACGACAATGTGACATTACGACAATTGAAAGAATGTCGCATTGTCGTTGACGACATTATGACAATTGAAAGAATGTCGCGCTGTCGTGACGACAACACTACACCCAACAATGTGACAATTCGACATTGGCATACGACAACGTGCCATTGCGATACGACATCGCGACATAATTGTCGCGATGTCGTATCGCAATGTCGCGACGTCTTATCGCAATGTCGAGTTGTCGTATCGCAATGTCGCCCACGCTAATGCGACATTGTATCTGGCCTCACCCGGACACCGTAGTGCAGCGATTTAAAGTGGTGTTACAGACATTTCAGAAGAACCATGGTCGACACATGCTAGAAGCTGGCCCCATCATATTGCACGGTAACGCGACGCCCCATAAATCAGAACACGTAAGTTCGTTAATTATGGGGCGCCGTTTTACTATTTATTCAGTATTTTGTGATATCAAGAATTATTTCTTAATATCAAAAAACCTAATTATTGATATCAAAAATATTAAGAATTATTTTTTTGATATCAAGAAATGAATTTTTGATATTAAGAAATGTAGATCACTATTTCTTGATATCAAAAAATAGATTTTTTGATATCAAGAATTAAACTGATTTTTTTATATCAAGAATTATATTTTTTTATATCTATAAAATGTATTTCTGGATATCAAAAAATCAGTATTTCTTCATGTCAAAAAATCGAATTCTTGATATCAGGAAATGAAAATAAATACCGTGATTGCAATGATGTCTCCCCATCGTGAACGCTCGGCCAATCCCGTCAAGCTGTGTACGAGATGTTGCGAATGTAGTGTCTCAATGGCCGACAGAAGAGGTGAGTTAGAGAAAGACATTTTAAAACGGATGAAACGGGAATGACAAAACAACAGAAATACAATGCATTTTTTCATAAATTACTAATAAACAAAGAGGAAACTTCATCATTTTATCGATAAAGTATATGTGGAAGGTCAAGTATGATATAATAAATATAATTAAAAAATATTAATTACGATCACGTGGTTTCAGTTTTCAAATTGTTTTCCGCACTAGTGCACAGCGAAATGGGCGGGCGATAATAATTTCCAATTCTATCATTTTAATTTTAATTCTTAATATCAAAAAATCGATCTCTAGATATCAAGATATAGCATGATTTTTTGATATCAAAAATGCATTTCTTGATATCAAGAATTCGATTTCTTGATATCAAAAATTAGACTGATTTTTTGATATCAAGAAATACATTTTGTGATATCAGAAAATCATTTCTTGTTATTAAAAAATCGAATACAATTAAACATACAATGAAACACCCATAGGCTGCCAGTATAATCCTAGATATGCATTTTTTGATATCAAGAAATCAGTTGATTTTCTGATATCAATAAATCGATTTTGTGATATCAATAATTCTATTTTTTGATTTCAAGAAATGAATTCGAACAGGAAGATTTTCGAATAGTTCCTCACATGTTCCACATTTCAATAAACGTAATTTGGCTTTTCATTGTACTGAATTAAATTATTTCAAGAACTAAAAAACGTACAAATCAGGGAAAAATATCCGTTCATTGAAAGGCATATATATGACAATAAATGTGACATTTACTATATGGCAAAGACTTTGCCTGACCAGTGGTAGATATAGGACCTTACGAAAATATGAATTTATGCATACCCCACCACCATCTCGTCATCACCCTCACATACATTTAAACACTCCTCTCCCAGTAGAATCGGGTCCCACCCAACCCGTCATCATTCACTCTCAAATACATTTAAACTCCCCTAGGATCCCAGTTTAATCCTAGATATGACTTTATGCCCTCCTCCGTCATCATTCAGCCTCATATACATTTAAACAACCCCTAGGCTTCCAGTATAATCCTAGATATGACTTTATGCTCCCGTCACCACACACCCTCACATACAATTAAACACCTATAGGCTGCCAGTATAATCCTAGATATGACTAAAATGCCTCCGTCATCATTCATCTTCACATACATTTAAACACCCATAGGCTTCAGAATAATCTTAGATATGAATTTATCCCGTCATCAGTCAGCCTCACATACATTAAACACACCTAGGGTCCCAGCATAACCTAAATATAACTTTACGCCCCTGTCATCATTCACCCTCACATATATTTAAACACACCTAGATTCCCAGTATAATCCTATATATGACTTTATGCCCTCGTCATCATTCACCTTCACATACATTAAACACCCCTAGGTTCCCAGGATAACCTAAATATAACTTTATGCCCCGTAATCACGCATCCTCACACACATTTAAACGCCCCAAGGACCCCAATTAAAAATCCTAGATATGGCCCCGTCATCACGCATCGTCATATACATTAAAAAAAAACACTAGGCTCCCTGAATAATTCTAGATATGACTTTACGCCCCTGTCATCATTCACCCTCACATATATCTAAACACACCTAGACCCCGAATATAATCCTATATGTGACTTTATGCCCCCGTCATCATTCAGCCTCACATACATTTTAACACCCCTAGAGTCCCAGTATAACCTAAATATAACGTTATGGCCCGTCATCATCCACCCTCACATACATTTAAACACCCGTAGGCTCCCAGTATAACCGAAGATATGACTTTATTCCCCCGTCATCATTCCCCTTAACATATTTTTTAAACACCCCTAGGCTCCCAGTATAATCCTATATATGACTTTTAATACGCCCCCGTCATCATTCAGCCTCACATACGTTTAAACACCTAGACTCCCAGTATTATCCTAGATATGACTTTATGTCCCCGTCATCATGCATTTAAACACCCCGAGGCTCCCATATAATCTTATATACATTCATACGCAAAAATCTAAAATAATAAAAGCGTCATATGCTGAATATAATTGTGGGATCCCAAATATAAAAGTGAGACTAACCTGGATAATGTGTATACATGTATTGTGTGCTTTGAGGCATACCGATTGTTGGGTAAGTCCACTTATTAGGGATGTTCCATTCAAAGGCATGCTATCAGCTAGCATCTATTAATAGAACTGAATGGCGGCAGTAAAACGTCTCCCCGCGCTTGTAATCCGTACTGTTATCCATTCGATCTTTGGAGATCGCTGAGCCCGATACTTATAGTTAGTTATCGGTGGTACATTTTCAATTTCTTTTGTTTTCTTACTTAATTTTTGATTCGGTGGTTCCACTACTCCGGCCAATAAAAGGCTCTGGGTATTGTTTAACCACTCATAGGATATGTTGTCTGCTTTTTATACGCAGGCTTCATAACCGCTGCTCACAACTAAATTCCATTATGTTTATTTCGCTCTTCGGGGCATTTCATTTTATTAGATACTGGGACCATACACCGTACGACATGGGGAATACATTAAAGAAGGATAAGTCCATGTCCACCGCCATATGCATGCCATCTTCGGGATGGTTAACATTTTCTGCTGTTGATTTTATGAATATTGAGTTCTGCTCAACCCGGGGCTAGAGGGCGTGAGCGGTAGCTAGCATATTTCACTACCACTCATAAACAGTCTCAATCAAACCGAGACTGCAATATTTCGTATGTGTCGTGCTCGGCCGTTTCCAAAGGTCCATTATCATACTCTTTTTTTACATCTGAGTTAAGTGGCCGTGACAGTTAAGTAGGTGGGTATATGACATTACCTGGAATGTCGTGGGTTCCAGTCCAACTAACTGGTCCTTTGGGATCATCAAGCCCACTCTGTGTTGCTTTAAAGTAGAATATCACTTAAGCCGGTGCTAGGAAGCGTGAGAGGTATTGCATCTTATAATTACCTCTCATGAACAGACTCAATAAAACCGAGTCTGTTACTTTTGTTGCTTCAAAGGGATCACCTTTCAGTATTTAAACTATTTAATGCGGGTACTCAATATGTTCAGGTTACACATAATTCTACGTAAAAGACACGTTTTAGTCATATTTAATTGCTAACTTTCATGCAGTTTCAGTTCAATCGTTACACACATGATTACCAGGAACGACAAACAGCGAGCAACAGATGTTTTACATAAGAGCTTAGGACATGTCTAACGAAACCGCATCCCGAATGTCTTCATCCACAGCAAGTATGCATGACATAATATAGTACTTCAATCCGACTATCAGAGATCTATATGCAAATGAGGGAATATTCATGAATGCATCGGCGCATGGAAAAGTGAATATAGTGGAAATTACATTACGCTATTTATAAAATATGACAGGGCAATATAATAGTACAGGGAAGTTTGTTAATGCGCACGAACGCATTAGTTATTTGAGGTTCTTTGCCGGGTGGAGACGTTTCAGAAAAAGGTGTCAATCAATGTGTGTCTGATGTGTCAAAACTAAACAATGCACAGCTGGTTTTGATTCCATGCACTAATGTACTGTGTAAATTTGTATTCGCAATCTAATTTAATCAATGACCTAGAGGTCGTTTTTACATGAATAGTATAATTTAAGTTATAAGTTATTTTTCACCGTTCTTTCCATGAAAAACACACCGGGTCGGAACTTACTAATGAAATACCGAGGATATGATTGATGGTCTTCTGTATATCAGGTAGCTATATTGTATATAGTTTATTTCACATATAATTACATGCCACATACAATATTTTGGCGCCATGACGGTGACTTTCTGGAGTTGTCGAGCTGAATCCACTGGGTGATATATGTCCTATTGTCCCTACGACAATTGTGGAGTGCTTCCCACGTAACTGTAATTTTTAAAGGCCATCCCGTCAAGACAGCCCTCATCTTCGTTTTTTCAGACTTCGATGACACGTTTAATTAGATATAACCAAAGTACTGCGTACTGAATAGCGAAAACATTAGTAAGCAAATGGTTTTGAGCTGCACCTATAGTTAAGATTAAAGATTGTATACATTTTTATGATTGTTATTGGCGAAGTGATTCCTGTTATACATGTTATATGTTACTCACTTTTCTAAATCTATCTAAAGACTCAACAAATTATTACAATTCTCCAATAAAGTTCTCCAATAGTTTTCAAATTTAAGATTCTCATAAAAGCTTGCTACACACTATTACAGTTCTCAAATAAATTTCTCAAATAATTTCCAAGTTGAAGATTCACACAAAACATGTCCTCAAATATCAAATATATATTTAGCTAGGGGTCAATATGAAATTATATAGACACGTTAGACAAAAGCACCACAATTTGTACAGAACAAGTTTGAACCAATACAAACGTTTTTAGAAAGAAGACCAAACTGACAAAGTTACCTGGGTGCTCTTTTAGGTGTACAAGAAGTAAATCAAATCCCACTGAGTCCAATGCAATGTTGAGCAAGCTTTTTAGTTATCAAAATGAAGTTCAAACTAAGATTCACTTACATGTTCTTAGTCATGAGACCTGCCTCTCTAGAAAACTGCTGAGAATAGTAGGGGTCTTGTGGCATATAAGAAAATAAAATTCTGATCTTTGTTGATACCGTGAACAAACTGCGTTCATTCGGCACCTCTTAAATGTGTTCTACTTTCACTTTCAAAACTGTCAAGTTGACAAATAAAATCATCATACAACCATGCAAATGGTTTTTAGCTATCACAAACAAGTCAATAAAGTCATTTCAGCCAGAAAAACAGGCCTTAAATACTCAAAAATGCCTTTTATCACAAAAAAAGTTAGGGATTATATATTTGGGAACTCCTTTCGACTACACCAGGCATGAATACCACACTGATTTACTTCCTGTATGCCTATAAGAACCCCTAATTGTGAGTGAATTTTAAAAACCTCTGTTCTGGCAAAGCCTAGAATATAGCGAATAAAAAAATCATATATTTTGGCGAATCACAAAAAAAGTTAGGGATTATATATTTGTGAACTCCTTTCGACTACACCAGGCATGAATACCACACTGATTTACTTCCTGTATGCCTTTAAGATATTCAAAATGGCCGCCATGCTGAAGATAGTACAACTTAAAAGATAAAGTTTTCTTGGTTATTTCTCTTTTTCTTTTTCTGGAATAGGTTTTTAAATTATCTTAACATATAGGTGATGTCGTTCAGAATCAACATACAATACGTTACTATTTTAAGAATTTCAAAATGGCGGCAAGAGAAAACAAAATATACAGCAAAAGATCTTAATAACTTGGTATGTTTTAATAGCTTAACAATGCCGAACACATGTCATTTGTGAAACCAGTAAGAATTGTAAAATGTCCACACTTATCCTACTGTCCTATAAATGAAAATAGAGGCCATTTATGAACCCACCACTTACCCACACTCACACACCCCACACCCAACACACACCACAGCAAACATAAATAGAAACACATAATTGTCATTTCTATGTGGCGCCTACTCAAATGTTGTCGTCAACCAACACATATGTGTCCATATCGTGTCTGTCTGACCACTGCCATTGAACACATTTAGTAAATGCGTAGATTGAAGAAGTGTGTATATAGTTGCAAAAAAAAGCCATACAATGTTTGTTCACTGCTGCTGTAGCAGCATTCTTAAAGAAGAGAGCCAGTTGTTGACCCACACATATTTGGGATTCTTTTGTCTGAGACTGTAAGAAATCATGATGTAAAAAGTCGATATAAAAATCGAACAGGAAAAGTAGCATTCCAGGACGACAGTCAACCACTAACACACACAGGAAACGCTGTCAGTCTTGTCAAGTGCAAATTTGAAAAGTAAACAAACGTATGTTCCATCAAACATTTCCTTTTAGATAAGACACTGGATTTCAATCAATAGTAATTTCGGGCACAGATACTATTTTAGTATTGAGTTCAAATTATATGAACGCAGTTACACTCATATACCATTCAGGTAGAATATATGTATATATTTATAACTTTTATCTGTGAACAATCGCGTTCTTTCATTTGTTGGATACGGTTTGGGACTTTAGCAGCGGTGCTCAAGAGGGTATTTTCAACGTTTTCCAAAGCTCCAACAGGAACAAATACATTTTTGTAACTGTTTGGGACATAAAACATTTGATGTGTCTACATAGTTACAAACATCGTTTGCCAGTGACGTTTCAAGAGTACGTTTTGTTTGAGACTCTGATACAAGTTACTAGAAGTAGTTGCTAGATCATTTTTTTTTTTTTTTATCCTGTATGCGTTCATTGGGAACTATAACAGTAACATTATGGAGAGTGTTATATACATCCTTTGTGCCTAGTTGGAAACAGTGTCTTCCATGGTGTTTTGGGGTATACGCACGGGGGAAAATAGAGGGAGGGGATATGGGAGGGGGTCCCCCCTCCCGCTGACACCCCTCCCGCTGATGGGGGTCCGTGGAAGCCTCCCATTGGAATATATTTGAAAAATTGAACCATAAATAAGTAGTTTTGACCTACTAGAAACGTATTTTGAAGCTGGTCTAATTATCCAGAGTAAATTATACATCCCTCACCTGAACCCTAATTCGGCTTCACTTTTTATTGCATTTTTAGCATGTTTAGCTTTTTTATTTGCCGACACCCAACTCTGAATTATACGTACGGACGTATATAAAACGCCCCTGTCTTCCCTTACTCTGCCACATTAGAGTAAGACATGGAAATAGCTGTTTAAATTGAATTAAGAAGTCTGTATCAGCATTTCACAATATGGTTACACTCCACTTGTTTAACAGTAGATGGCAAATGCAATACACTGTGGGTAAGATTGCGAAGTGATAACATATCTTTGTTGTTTTTTCAAGTTAAAGGATAGATTTTCACGAGTGGAATGTTTTAAACAAACCATACAATTCTGATTTCAATCTGTATTGATAATACCTGTTCATATTTAAAATAGTTGAGATTGACATTGCTTCCGTATCATAGTATTTATTTTCCTGTAACGAGATCCAGAGGAACTGATATGTCACTTGTAAAATATTTTTATCTCCGTACCTATCCATTTGTTCTGTTAGCCTACATATAATATTGTTCTTTTGTGTACCCTTCAAGCAGAACAATTGACCCTTAACCATGCTTAATTAAGTGTAAAACATAACCTATTGATCTATGTATAATTAAAATATGTCCTGATTTGTTTGTTCTTTAAGTCATATAGTGCGTTAAAAAAAGACACAACTATTAAAAAAACATTTACGTCCTCTGGTATCTGTATATCTCTTTGTAATGCATTTCCTTCTTTTCTTCTTTCTATCTGAAAGAGCTGTGTTTTGTTTTCTCATTCATAACTAATTTGTAATGGAGGCAGACCACCCACTTTTTTCGGGTTGAACCAGTACTGTACACCTCCCGCCATCCGTAAGAATCGACACTTCCTCACTTACAAGTCGAGCTCACAGTGGGATTCGAACGCTAAAACGATGTATCCGGTCCATATATATATATATATATATATATATAATACTGTAGCCCAACTCACCCACAAAGCCAGATTCATTCAAGCGTAGACCCTACACTGCTTTATTTCCAATTATACATTTATATAATATAATACAATATATGCACATATTCAGGTTTATCAATATTGAAATGATATTTCAACCACAATAGTAGTAACAGTCCCTTGTGATCTAGCCCACAAGGTTTAAAACAATGTTTCGACTGTTTTTAGGAATATCTACTTGTTATTTTCAGTTTATGTGAGTGACATGTTTCATTTATATCATATATAGCATCGGATATAGATATCGAAATAGTCAATAGATTCCAAGGGCAGTCTCATCAGGGATCCCCTTTCTTTTAAATTCAAATTGTCTCAGTGTTCAGTTGATACTTTAACATACAAATCCTACGGTTTATTCCGTAGACAACCACTAATGTGTATTGTTATATTGTTTATACATCATTCTCAGATAACCTGACCTGATACATGTGTATAGTTTATTTCAAAATTCAGTCGTAACTGAATATTTCTTATATATATAAGGGTATGTGACTATTGGCTAAATATATCATACACCTTGTTGCCTGTTTGTGCTTTATACATTTCTGTATACTAAGGTTCAATCCGTATATACAATGTTACTTGTATTACATATGAAATACCAATTAGTTGGTACAGTACATTAATACTATCTAACTATGTAGTATAGTAATAATTTCGTAATATCAATTTATGATATATACATATGTCCAGCGTTCATCATTGTATTGAACAACAGATCACTTAAAGTCATCTGCAATATATAGACATATGTCTAAGGTTCATTATTGTATTGAACCAACAGATCACTCAAGGTCATCTGAGATATAGTACTAGATACCAGGTTATATTAAAACCTACAGAACGCTTAGTGCGAGCTGGAGTATCTTTTATTTAAGTACTTTTATTAATTTGAAGGTTCAATGCTTAGTGTTGAACCCATGAGACGCTTATAACAGTCTTATCCGATATATGGTATAACTATTATATATATCACTGAGACAAGATGTTTGTGTAATTAGCTTCAAATAGCTCAAGGATACATACTTCACCACCTACTGTGTTACTAACCGCCTATCCAGCAGTGGAAGGGAAGGTGTGAAAAACTTCTTTCACAAGTACACCGCAAAACCATATTTCATATTAGTCAATGCGGTCTACAATTAATTCATCAATTAGTAGTTAACTAACTATGATATAGCCTGTATATGTATCGAAACAATAAACTTTTTTGCTCTTATTCCTACAATTTTTAAACCATAATCCTTATTTCATATGTTTTAATCGTATGTTTGTGCAGATTTTAAATCTATGATCTGAAATCTCAGTTATAACTAACTGTATGTGCAAATTATTATGATAATCATATTATTCTATGAATTAGCATTAATATGCTAAGTAGGAAATACAATTGGATAAAGGAAAACGATAGTCAATATATGTTGTATACATTATTCAATGGTAATGATTAATGATTAAATTCTCATTTAGAACAATAACCATCAAATGAAATTGATATTTCACAGCCTTAGTAGTGCATATACACTTTAATCATAAATAATGTATTGTGTCCAAGCATTAACAATTCATACTTTACTGTATGTTGCTGTAATCATTTATAGTTCATACTTTATAGTATGCTACATTATGGGTATATCCGAAACACGTGATGCCATTAAAATAACCTTTTCAAGTTTTAGATTATGTCTGTAGACGCTAGTCATTACATTTAACTGTACATATGCATTTTCTCGTTATTTTACACTGTTGTCCAACTGAGGACCCTATATTGAAGTGTATATATTCATCCTATTTCGAGTAAATATGCAAAACCAATATCGTCAAGAATAAAATTTGATTTCTTTCCACCGAATGTCTTAATGTTGGAAGCGACTTTGTGTTTCGTAACACGCTCCTGATCAACATACAGAAACTTCGGATTTAGATGTGTGTTCATAAGAGCAATTGCACATAAACTGATCAGCGACCACTCGGTCACCGCCATTATTTCAAATTAAATTCCTTCTTCTATACGAATTTTATTCGAAATAGAGCAACGTGAACACACACTGTTTTGATACAGTAGTGTCAATATATGACGCTCTGCTATTTTGATATTATGCTTTCACTATTGCAAATAGCTGTCACATCGTGCATAATGTCTATAAGTATATACTTATGCCACTATGGCAATATCCAATATAAAATCATACATTTATATGTTACGGATATTTGATTAAATCATACTTTCGGCGACAACGCCGCTACCGATGTATACTGTCGTGCTGTTAAAGTGACACCGTACCCATAGTGCTCTGGGATTATGTTCATTAAATCAACAACATCTCTAGAAATCCTAATAACAATTCTAATAATTCAGTGTGTATATATATATATGTTATATTATTTATGCTCGTCCGATCAATTGCGCATAAAACTGATCAGCGACCACGCGGTCACCGCCATTATATCAATTTGATCTGATTTTGCTATACGACTTTTATTCGAAATAGAGTAATGTGAACACACACTTACTGTTTTTATACAATATTGTCAATATATGACGCTCTGCTATTTTAATATTACGGTTTAACTGTTACAACCGTGCCTAATGTCTATATTGATATACTTATGCCACTGTGGCGATATTCAATATACAAAAAAACAACACATAAAGTTATATGTTACATATATCTGATTTAATCATACTTTCGGTGACAGCGACGCTACCGCTGTATAATGTCACGCTGTTAAAGTGACACTGTACCCATAGTGATCTGAGATTATGTTCATTAAATCAACAACATCTTCAGAAATCATAATAATAATTACAATAATATAGTTATATATATATTAATATATATATTAAATATATAGAAATGATAGAATTGACTATGTTTCCACCTAAATCAGTATCCAATCCCTGCTCAAGCAAATCAGAATTCATGAGGATCAAAAATAGAAAACTATCTTCGATTCGCGAGTGCGGCCATTGTCGGCACACCGACGTAAGTCAAATATATAATACTGTAGCCCAACTCACCCACAAAGCCAGATTCATTCAAGCATAGACCCTGTTTTACATTACTTACTTGCGCAGTTTGAAGTGGTAACACATATTTTTAGGAGAGAGTTTCATCAGTAGAATGTATTAAACAAATAACACAGCCCTGCTTTCAATTCAGAATTGAATTTACTTGTTCGTGTTTAAAGGGACACACGGCAATTAAAATTTGCCGCGTGCCGTTAGTTTTGCTACATTACTTGCAGGTGTTTAATCGTTAATATAAATTATTAGAATAGTTCAAAGTAAATTGTTTCTACATATTACTAACTGTCGTAAATAATTCACCAATAATGTTTTTAAACATTTGTTAGAATAAAGAAGAAAATTGAAATCTCAAAGTTTTATTTAATTATATGCAAGCAGTTTTAAAGTTACAATGATGCAGGATTGATAAATAGAGGTGATAATTGTAATTGTTGATATACAACTCTAGATTGTCATGTGTCCCTTTAAAATATTTAAGGCTGTCATTAGGTCTATTCAACTGGGATTCTTGCGCGAATTAAAGTGTCTTTCCGGTTCCGGTTATTGATTTTCTCCCTTTTTCGTATCATCCAATCGTATTTAGCAATCGATTAGTAATCAGAAATCGATTTGATTGGTAAGTAATTTCTCCTAGTTTTTAAGTAGTTACTGCATGTCACACTGGGAATACATCGAAGAGTTTTTTGTGCACAGACCACTAGAAATAATTTATTTTATATTAAAAAGGTCAAAAGCGGTGTACACAAACACCTTAATTATATCTTATGCAGATGAATGAAAAGCTGTGCAACCACGTTGCCACTCACATAGAGCAAACATGTCTACTATTAAAGATCAACAAGCTGGGAAACTTATTGGGACATTTGCTTTATTATGAAATCAAAATCAAACATGTCTGCTATTAAAGATCAACAAGGAAAAGCGGGGGTGGGGTGGGGTGCATGTAGGTGTGTTTGGGGTGAATATCTTCTAAGAAATATGTCTTCCGCTGTTTACTAACAATACTCTCTTTTTTTCAGACAACGACGAACAAATACATAATTTAACATGGGGACTTTCACAGATCGCCTCAATATTCCAGATTATAAAAGTTGGCTGAAGTCGGGTCTTATATTGAAGCATCTGAAATATGGTCTTGAAGAATATCTCGAAAATGAATCGCTTTCAATGCATCAGAGTTTTCTTAGTGCAATTCAACAAGGACTTCCACCGGGAACGTCACCCACGTGTACGAAATGCAACAATACTTTCGCAAAAAGTAGACACTGGCTTTGTAGAACTCATAAAATATGTTCAGATCTACGAGACAAACTAGACAGTAAACATGTTCGAGGAAAAGGAAATTTGGTATTAAGCAACTCAGACGTGAGTTTATGGACGAATCCAGCGAAATCGTGGGAGATTGCAAAATGTTTTATGTCTGCAGGCTATAAAACCAAATATTCTGCCCACGAAACGGACTGCACAGGACTTTTAGGTCTGATTATTAACTGCAAGACAATCCGTGATAAATTTTCACCCGCCCTTATTCAGCCAACTAACGCATTCGAACAGGTAATCTATACATATTGTTACTTATATACATGCTACTGCTGGTTTGGTGACTACATATTTTCCTTTGGAGCTCAATGGTTGAGCATGGAGTCAATTCTTATCAGTCTAACAATTTGAGACGAATCTCTATGCTAAACGGGATTGGATGGTATCTCCCCACCTCCACACCGCAATGTTCAAACTAATACAACTAGTATATGCATGGGCATATGTTTTATTCCTTGTGTAATGCGTTAACAGTACTGAAGCGTTACGTACGGAAGCACATGCTATTTTGTTTGCTTCCCATATCGTTCACGTTAAACCAATCCTCCTTGATCACACCATACAATCGACAATATCGATAACGTTCAGTTCGTAGATTTCCTACCGTTGGGTTTGTTGCTAAATGCTTTAAGTGTATGTTGGTACAATCTGATGGGTTTATTGCTAAATGCTTTAAGTGTATGTTGGTACAATCTGATGGGTTTATTGCTAAATGCTTTAAGTGTATGTTGGTACAATCTGATGGGTTTTATAGCTAAATGCTTTAAGTGTATGTCGGGACAATCTGATGGGCTTATTGCTAAATGCTTTAAGTGTATGTTGGTACAATCTGATGGGTTTATTGCTAAATGCTTTAAGTGAATGATTGTACAATTTGATCAAACCTGTTTACTATGGAGGTTCTTATCGCATTCCGAAATGCAAAGGTTTAGATTGTATTCGCTCGAATTAATTTATTTATTTCATGTGTTTTTGTTTTGTTTCAAATCATGCAGTAACACATCAATATTTTAGCATCAGTTGTGCAACATAGCATGCCTGCAAGTCCACTGACAAATACATATTGGCTTTCAAACAGATCATGGTAAAACATTTGGGCTATCCTTCCTTAATTTGTTTTTTATAGAATGCTATCACGGATACCAGTCAGTGGCAATCCAAATAAAATGTAAATAACCTGCTGTGTACTGTAAAAGAAAACTCCGATCTTTATAAATATTGCTGACATATTAGTCCATTTTTAGTCCCATAATCGTAATTAAATTATAGAAACCTAAAGTTATAATCATCCGAATGAGTGTTTCTTTTTACAATGTATACAGAATACATATATATTACAAAATGAACATTTAATATTGCTTTTCAACATGTCAGCTGAAATATAAGCAATAAAGTGGTGTGATTTATTACGCTTTTTTAATGGGGATGGAATGACACAGAATTTAAATTTATCACATTTATCACATGTATTGGCGTGACAGAACTTTTCCATATACATACACACATTTCCATTGAAAACAAATGTTGCGGAAAATTATACTGACTGAGTTGCCCTTGTTGAACTTAAAGCAGAAAAATCTGGCTGTACCTACATCATGTGACCTGGAAAACCCGGAAGAGACATATCCTAGATTTAATCTTTTTAGATGTCTGTTTTTGATAAACCTGACACTTAATATACATCTACTATCAGGGTCAATTCAGGAATACTTTTGGCAGTAGCTTTTAGTTTACATAATTGTGGATGTCATTTAAATATTGAACGCTTGGCCAAACCAATGGCGGATTAAGCTGAGGGTAGACCTGGCGCGACGCCATTAAACCGACAGGCATAGTTTTCAAACGTCACGCCACCACGAACTATACCTCCCCATTCAATTCAAATCCGGATCCGCAACTGAAAACTACACAAATAAAAGTAAAAGTTTGTCGACACTTTTTGGTTGAAGGTGGGGGGATAGTGGGGCGCAACTGAACTTTTTTCAATATTTGGGGCGTGGCAAAACATATCCTGAAACCCTCTCTCAGATTATTGAGAGGAGTGGCTGATCCCCACCCTTCCCCAATGCGCTCCCGTTCCCATCCTTTTGGTTCATACAAACCGAAAATAAAATTGAGGGCCCGAGAGTGTAATGATGGCCATGTAGGTGTAAACAAATATATAATAAAGGTATCAGACCAGTTGTTTACCTTGTTTAACTTGCGCCTTTTTGAATATTTTATAAATAACAGATCATTTTATTGTTGAATTTTAGTTTTTGTCCTTGTATAACATTGTCCAATAATTAAATATAAGTGCTTACAATATATTCTGTTTAATCTGACTAGTAATACACATAGGTCAACACACATTTCTAAACACTTAATAAAGTCAGTTTCACCACACATTCAGGTTCAGATCTAAGGGTTTCAGTTGGAGGAGTGGGGCTTGAATGTCAAAGTGGTACTAGGGGATTGCGGGGACATGTCCCGCCGCCCGAAAATCGGAAAATTATTAAACTACGGACGCCGCCTACACATGTGCAGATCTAGCATTTCAGTTGGATGGGGGTGTGAATCTCTTAGTGGTGCTAGTGGGGTGCGAGGGCAAGCCCCACACTCGGAAACAAACCGAAAACATGCAAAGTAACACTTACTCGTCGACCAAACGCTATTGTGGGCATCTAACGAAATTATCAAGAGCTCCAACGCTTAACAAAGTGATAAAAAATTATATATTCAAATATACGATTTTCGCTATCATGACAATGGCAGGAATGCAAATTTAAAACTATTTAAACACATCAACATAAGTTTAAAACACGTGCTGTCAAATATATCCACACCAACTACTTGTTTTAGATCGTTCATTTTGTGTATATATTGGCTAGATACAACTATGTTCACAAATACACTCCATATCCCACATATGGGTCACGGTTCTATAAATGATTTTAACAAAGGAACATCACTATAATTACTGTTACTCTTGTTTGTCATCTGATAACTCAATTTGCATCAGTTCAAGTAGGAACTGTAAATAAAGATTGTTTTACCACGACCTGTTTGGAAGCCAGTATAAGGTTTATTTGTGGACGTACAGACATGATATTTTGTACAACTGACCTTAAAATGTTGATGTACTAATGCGTAATGTGAATCTAAGTTAAACACTACAAAGAGATACAATATAGAGACAATTTCATCATTTTCACGATCAAATCTAAAACTTCGCTTTTCGAAACGCGATAAACCCTCTTAAAAATAGATTATTCCAGCTCCAACTCTACCAACGGGCACTTTAAACATTCAGCAACAAGCCTTCACAGTGATATTCATAATTAAAATCCATCCTGAATTCCAATTGATAAACGTTCTTACCTATTGTACAATAGGCTGGAAATCTCAAAACTGTTATCGTGTGCGCTGACCGTCATCGAGATTGTCGGTTTTCCACTTTACCGGACTGTTATGACGTTTATTTGCTAAAACAGTTTGTATGATGACAAGAAATATAAAAGATCGGACAGGGAAAGTAGCATTCAAGGAGGACAGTCAACCACAAAACACAGAAACAAACACGCAAACAGGCAAACAAGAAGGCAAAAGTAATAATAAATGCAAACGACGTCACAAACACAAAATGGTTGACAATAGGGCTACCGCCTTGGAACGGTCAGTGGCAAAGTAGGCCACTGGTGGTTTAAACCGGTTCTAGGGCGCACCAAACCTCACACATACCCTACTGTCATCCCATTAAAACAGGACAGTGTAAATAAAGAAATCCCCGCCATGATCTAATATCTAACCAACAAGGCAGCATCAATAGGCAATATAAGTAAAACACAAATATGCTCGTGTAAATATAATACAAAAAAAACACAATAGCATAGAAAGCCACAATGAAGGTACTCAATGACTTGGCAGAAGCCAGAGCAACAAGAGAATAAACTATTATGGGCACGACAAGAAAGATCATAGACAAACATCAAACGCCACCGTCCCAATGGGCTTTAGGTAGGCGTCATCATATGGTCCACAGCCTGTCCGGTCATCGCACAATTAAAGAGGAAAGCATAGTGGCGAACTATAAAAGGGTCCACCACCAAGCATGCAGTACGTTGCAAAATAATAGGGTTATAACCTCTGTGATAAACTTTTTAACAAGTTTAACAAAGATAGTATGAAAGTGATCATGACCAAAAATCTTACGAAGTTTATAAATCACATTACAATATAAATCAGGTTGTGATAGTCCTTGTCGCAGAAGAGTCCTTAAATTACTTTTATATTTGGAAAGAAGATCAGGGTTACGATAATAAAATTTTGCAAAGGTTTTACGAAGTTTATGGTAACGGTAACCCTGATTGAGTAGCGTTTTAATTATACAAAGATTACGAATATTAAAGTCCACAACTCGAGTACAAGCTCTTGAAAAACGAATAAGTTGAGATACATACACCCCATAAAAAGTTGCTCGGGGAACATCCCCATTCAAGTGGGAATAATTATCAATGTCAAAATTAAAATCATCTCTCCTGTCATAAATGTTGCTAATTATTTCACCATTTTCAATCGAGAGATCTAAATCAAGAAGAGAAGAGTTGTTATCTGATATACTAGCTTTGTTAAACTGAAGTTCTTTAGGATAAATATTAATAACCATAGTTGGAAAGAAAGTGTTGTCAATGTTCAATATGTCATCCAGATACCGAAAGGTGTCATTAAAGGCTTCAATAACATCTGCCTGGGTATCTGGTTAAAGACTCAACATGAAATCTCTTTCATAGCAAAATAAAAACAAATCTGCGACAAGTGGTGCACAGTTCGTACCCATAGGGATACCAACAATTTGTCTATAAACGGTGGTTCCATACCTGACGAAAATATTTTCTAATAGGAAGACGAGTGCTTCACAAACTTCATAGCAAGTCCACATAGTATAATTGTCTAAAATGCCGTTAGTAGAAACGCTTTAATGTCATTCCATGCCAAAATTATAGTATTTTCTCTAGCGAATGTTTTTTGAATAAGAAAAATTAGCTTGGTTTTAATAAGGTGATGTGGTAAGGTTTTATATAGTGTAGAGAAGTCATAAGTGCTTATTGATGAAACTTGACCTTTATTGAACATTTTATCAAAAACGTCTCCTGAAGTTTTTATAGACCAAAATAAATGAATCCCAGAGTTTTCATAAGTTTTATCACAATATATTTTAACGTGATCTTTAACGGCAGTAAGACAAAAAGTTAAAAGTTTGGAGATGTTGGTTGTGGTGCAGGCACTAGAATTCGAAATAAAGCGAGCCTTATACGGATTTTTATGTAATTTAGGAATCCAGTACATAATAGGCAGTTTATTTTGCTTATCGTTTACACCAGCCTTGAAAGTAGTGCACCGAGTGATATGTGCGAAATCAACATCATCCTCAGTAGAATTATCTGGAGTATACGAACTGGTGCTGCCGAGTTCCAGAGATAAAACATTGACGTAATGTAGGCGTCAAACAATACTTACATTATTAGCTGCTTTAACTGCAGGAACTAAAACAAATTTATTATGAAATTCCTGAATTCCCGATTTTAAATTACGAAAGGAAAACCTAGTTGAAGTTGAAGGTCAACTAGAATCCTCTGAAAGATCTCATGCATGTCTCACAGTAGAAGTGGAACTTGATTTTATGATAAAGTTTATCAAATTATCTCAAACGATTCTTACATTTGATAACTTTAATGAATAATTTTCTCATCGAAAAGATCGTAAAATATATAGTCTAAAAATGGCACTTTCTTTACTAATAAGGAACATATTATATTAACTTAACTCACGTGATGAAAACTAATAAAACGCATGCTATTTGTAAAAGGCTTTGATATAGAAAATTGAAGCAAAAAGCGTGGCACAACCTTTCTTATAACAAACTAAACGAAATGTCTAGACTTTTATTTTTTATATTATATATACATGATCATTTACGTGTTTTACTTATATTTCCTATTAATGCTGCCTTGTTTGTAAGAGATTATAACCCGGCGGGGATATCTTTATTGACTCTTTTCCGTTTATTGGGATGACAATAGGGTAAGAGTGAGGTTTGGTGCACCCTAGAACCTGGTTTATACCACCAGCGTTTTGTTTTTATGCCACTGACCGTTTCAACCTATTGTCAACACTTTTGTGTTTGCGATGTCTTATCTTGCCTTTTATTCATCTTCTTAGTTGTTACTTGTTTCTGTGTGTGCATTTTTAGTTGACTGTCGTCCTTGAATGCTACTTTTCCTGTTCGAGTTTGATATCTACCTTTCATGCTTTTTTATAAAAAAAATGTCTTTATTTTTGTCGAATAGGTTCGAGAAATCAGAAACAACGTAATGCACTCGCCCGATCTCACATCGTCTACAAATGATGTCAATTACCTCGTTCAAAAAGCGTTGGACATTCTTAAAGACCCACCCACACTATTGTCAAAAACAGCTGCTATAGACGCCGCCAACAAAATTAAGGAGGTAAATATTTAAATATTACAGAAAATCTTTTGACTACATGTTCATTTATGTTTAAAACTCTTGTACCTATGATAACAGGTTTTATACCGACGTTTTAAGCACAAGTTTACTTGACTGTTTGCATTTGTTGCAGTTGTTTTTAAGGATGAGACATAATCCTTCATATATACAGGATTTTAAATGCGATCAATTTTAATAAAGATGTTATGAAACTACATGGTATTACTTTTAATTGACTAAATACAAACGTGAAACAATTGTTGCATTATTTACGAAAGACTTGGAGAAAATAATTATTTTAATGCTCGATGGTATATTTAAGATCCTTCTTAGGCAGTTTCATATCCCCTCCATGTTTCAGTCATCTTGGTTTGGAAAATATCATTCACTACTTTTACCTATGAATGATAAAAGAAATACCTGATCTAATTTATGTGAATTCTTTAAGTGAGTACTTTTCATTATACTGTGTGAAAACATTTATTATATTAAGTGTTGTTGCCGGCTTTGCACTTCCTTTCTCGTTACATTTTACCCTTAATAGATACTAAAAAGAAGATCCCTTGGAAGCAACAAACACAAACAAGAAATAAAAGTAGTAGACTCGGTTTTATTGATTCTGTTCATGAGAGGTAATGTTAAGTGCAACACCTCTCACGCCTCCTAGCACCGGCTTAAGCGATATTCTACTTTAAAGCCGCAATGATCGGGCTTCATGATCTCAAAGGACCAGTAAGTAATAACACTACTGATTTGCAGTTGGGGTGAATTTTTACAGCCGCCACACAGCACTAAACAAACGCTAGTATGAATGTCAATAAATACCGAAAAGTGAATCCCTTGGAAGCAACAACCATAAAAAAGAGATAAAAGTAGCAGACTCGGTTTTATTGAGTCTGTTTATGAGAGGTAATGTTAAGTGCAACACCTCTCTCACTTTACTTTAAAGCCACAAAGATCGGGTTTGATAATCCCAAAGGACCAGTAAGTAATAACACTACTGAGTTGTAGTCGGGGCGGCATTTTACGGCAGCCGCACATCACTAAACAAACGCTAGTGCGAATGTTACACTATATAACATAATAATTGATTGGAATAATGTGATTTGCCCTTAATACATTTGTTCTTAAAATAATTAGAATTGATACCACTAACAGGAAGCAGCGTCTCCGTAGCCGGGGGATTAACGAAGTTGCGTTGTAAACTTTCTCGGCTCCAACCGCTGCGGGTTCGAATCCCACTGGGTGCTCGATTTGTAAAAGATGAAGTGTCGATTTTTACAGAACGCGGGATGTGTACAGTACTGGTTCTACCCTGGAAAAGTTAGTCGTCTACCTCCACCACAAAAATATCGACCGTCATATATCACCTCTACTTTTCCTTCTTCTTCCTCTTCCGGAACTAGGCCAGGAGTCTTCGTTAGGACTGTACCCCTTCGTCCCTTCCAATTGTATTTACCGTTAAAGTATGTCGCAATTTACAGTTTAGAACTGTGTACTCGTTTAAAGCGTACATGTGTTGAACATGACGTAACACACCATACCAACAAACAAACTAATAGGAAGCTATCCTACTGTATGATATTGCGCGTTCTATACTGTTTAAATACACATACACGTTATGGGTGATCATCTGGGTCTTATATTAGCAGCACGAGGAACATGTTAACATTTTTGAAAAACAAAGCTTGATCGGGGACATCTATAACACACCTTGCATTTTTTAGTAGACTTGTTTCATTTTCCCAGGATATATATATTAAGTATAGTAGAGTCTAAAATATTTAGCATAATGAAAACAATAATCCCGAAACTGTATAGTTGTATCACTTCTTAGCTTGTCATTAGGATTCAAAGGTTCGGTGTATAAATAACATAATGACATGTTATGAAGAGACGTGAAACAACCATTAATCTCAATTAACTTGCCAATATAGACTGAGATATGTATTTGTTTGAATTAAATTAATTTAAATAGTCTCTATACCCTAGAATTACCTTTAAAATTATGTTAACATGACAAGAGATGTCTTTTAGATGAATATATGTAAGGATGCAGTTGATGTCTTCTTTTTAAAATCTGTGATGGAATTAATCGGATACATAACTTGTAAACATGTGCTAATTAAATTCAGAATAAAGCAAACAACTTATTACCAATTCAACTGCTTATGTTGCAGATACATACTGTTGAAATTAGTATTACCCGGGAAGATGAAATGCAAGTTCTCATAGATGCTGTCAAGGCTTTGGAATTGGGACAAGCTGAACACGAGGAGAAACTGAAAGTGTTGTTAGAAGAACACAAGACAGTTGTTGGAGACGAAATAAAGATCCAATGTCACGACATTGAGAAGAAAACCAAATCCCAGATTGATGATGTCAAAGCAACCCTTGAAGAAAAGGAGAACAAAATAAAACAAATTGAGGGCTTGCTTGATTTAGAACAGATACACATAAAACAGGTAAATGCTACACTATGTCTTAAGGTAATCGTATTCATTTAATTTGGGGCTGCATTAGCAGAAACTATAAAGAGCATCTCCTTGAATGTTACTTTCCCTGTCCGATCTTTTTATATTTCTTTACATTAGTGACTGTGTATTATGATTGGCTTTGATAAACGATTTCTATAATATGATATGAGGCTCTGAAGAGTATCCTATCTTGTTATCCAACGAGTGTATTAAGTCAAACATACACAGTAACGAATGTAAGATTCTATTTATCACATTAGAAGAAAGCATGAAGTCGTTTGATTGTTGTCATGACGTCAGCTATGTTATACGGCTGTCACGTGTTCACTTTACAAATAATGCGATACCTAAAACGAGTATGAAAGGAGAAATTTGGAAATCGTCCAACACGATAAATATTTTATTTTTTTTGCCGTCTCGGTTTCATCGAGACTGTTCATGAACGGTAATGGAAATGCCATGAACGGTAGTGGAAATGCCATGAACGGTAGTGGAAATACTAGCTACCATTCGCGCCCTCATGCCCCGGTTTGATTGAGTAGAACTCAATATTTAAAATGTCAATAGTACACAATTTTGAGTATGCACATGACGGTTAACATGGAACCTTCAATGTGGTATTTGCACATCATTCCATGGCCAGAGGCCTATGGTCCCAGTTTCAGAAAACTGCTTTGCTCTAAACGAGAAAACAACGGGTGAAATAAACAAAATGGAATTTAGTTGTTAGCAGCGGGTATGAAGAAAAGGTTATAAGTCCAACAGGACGAGTAGCATCTCCAACAAGTATTACAAAGTAAAGGTGATTCAAAAAGAACATCACAAACACATTCAGTAAAAAAGCACAACACAAACATATAAGGATTGACAACAGGGGTACCGCCTTGGAACGGTCAGTGGCAAAAGAGACCACTGGGGAGTTTAAACCGGTTCAAGGGTGCACCATACCTCACTCTAACCGTGTCATCATCCCTAAACAACAAGGACAGTGTAAATAAAAGTAACCCTTACATTTGAGAAAGCGTAAATAGGTGTTATAAGAAAAAACACAGACATTTTTATGTCATATGTACTCGAAGACTTGTCCGCTGTCAGAGCATCAAGGAGAAACCGTTAAGGGCACGACAAAACGAAGTGAAGGACATTCATCAAACGGTTCCCGCCTTAAAGGATTTAGGAACACGTTGTCATAGAGTCCACCGCCCGTCCGGTCGTTGCGCATTCAAAGAGGAAAGAAAGCATACTTGCAAACTGTAGAAGGGTCCACAACTAAGCATGTAGTGCGCCGACGAATACTGCGGTCGTAACGTCTGTTTATACATTTTCTAATAATTTTAATAAATAACTCATGAAAATTATCACGACCGATAATCTTCCTAAGTTTGTTAATCACATCTCCATAAAAGACGGGTTGTGATAAACCTTGTCGCAGAAGTGTTTTAAGATTGCTTTTCTATGTGTCGAGAAAACTTAGAAAAAGTCTTACGTAAGAAAATGGTGACAGTAACCCTGTTGGAGGAGTTTTTCAGTAATGTTAAGATTACGGAGGATGAAGTCCTGAACACGGCTACAAGCTCTGGCAAAACGAATTAACTGAGAAATATACACGCCATAAGAAACAGTATTGGGGATATCCCATCTAAATGTGGATAATTAACAATATCGAAATCAGAATCATCTTTCTTATCATAAATGTTACTACTCCATGTTCAATAGAAAGATGTAAATCAGGTAACGGAGAGAGAAATTCCCAAACGTTAGCTTATTGAGTTTTAGTTGTGGAGGATAAATGTTAGGAACCATAGAAGAAGAAAAGTATTATCCAAATTAAGTATATCATCCAGATAGCTTGAGGTGTTATTAAAGGCCTCGATGACATCAGCTTGTGTAACTGGAGAAAGTCCTAACATAAAGTCACGTTCGTAGCAATATAAAAACAAATCTGCGACATAGGACATAAATATACACGTGTTTATTTTAATTGGTTCTATTTTCCAGGTCGATACAATTCTTAAATCAGTCAACACTGTTATTGAAAGTAACATGGAAGCAACACGTGACATTCGGACAAATATGGAAGTTGTGATTAACAATAATAGGAAGCTACACGAATTAATAAGCGGTAATCGACAATGTGTTGATAAAGAAATACGAGACATGAAGGCAAATCAAGAAAACAGCTTGGAGACACTTTCACAGTTGCATTCAGATCAAACGAATACAAAGCAACGGGTTGCTGACCTGGAGTCGCGACAAAACGAAACGCAAACAAAAATGGAAGAATTTGGGCAAATAGTAACAGAAGGTATGTAGATACATGCATTTCTAATTATAGCCAGTTTTATTTCTTCGAAAAAGCGTCAATACCGTAGAAACATAGCATGATATCCCTCCCAGTCACATTATTCTGACACTGCACGAACTAGTCCTAGCACTATTTGTTATATGCTACATTGCCCATTGTCTTCTGTTATCACGTTTATCGTGAATGCGATATAGGCCTAATTGAAAGTCAATTTCAGCGATATGGTCCGTGACTATGTACTCATTAACTTTTACCTGTCATAATTAGGTTTTAACATACATGTATTTTATAAATTATATTTACAACTTGTGCGTATATATTCGTACACTGATAACAAATAAAAAGACCGGAAGGAACGGATCGGATCGGAACTTATTAAGTTCCTTACCGTACACAGTTTTTATATTAAACGCTGAAATGCTAGACATATGTATTATACAATGCACTTGTGATTTAAGTCAATGACATTATAAAAAAAGAAAATAGCAACCAAAAGATCTAGAACAATTGCCAATGATATCAATATCTAAAATACTTAAGGCCCCCATTCCTAAAAAGATTAAAAGAAGTTTAACCGCCACCGGTTATTTGTATATAAAGGCTGTCTTCTGCGCTTAACCACCTTAATTTAAAGGAATATATGTAGCCATACAGCCAAACATTCTTTATTTTTGAGAATTTTCAAAATCGACTTAAAAAATTAATTAAGATATCATAATTTGAATGTTCTTTATAAACCGATATGCAAGCCGCCATTTTGAAAACTATGACATGCCAGTTCTAAATTACGATATATGAAATATTTATAAATATGATAATTTACTGATTAATAGGAAAATATAACAGCAACTGTATGAAAAATAAGTATACTAAAGCGTAGTAATTATTTCATTATATGACCAGTAAAATAGTTGAAATTGTTTGTCTGTACTTTAAGTGATATTTATCAATATGCCTTACAAGGTAATTTAGAACTATGTTGTCATAGTTCTCTCTAAATGGCGCCTCCCATATTATACTTTTTAGAACAAAGCTTAAATGGTCATATTTTTTTATTTATCAACCGATTTTAATCATTCATTCACTTTTTTCACGTTTTTCATAACTCTCAATTCTAAAGATTGTTTGGCTGTACGGCTGTCCTCACCACTCTGTGTGTCATGTCATTTTCATTGCCATGTTAATTTGCTCTTTGTTTGTGGTACAGTGCGGTTCTACGTTTTGGTGTACAGTGCTTTTTATAGGACTATTTTTTCTAAAAATGTTTTACCATCAATGATGATAAAAGACTGTTTAAAGGGACACTGTCCGTAAGTAAGCAGATATTGAGCAGATATTGAGCATAGCCAAATAACTGTCTGATTTTAAACTCTACCGATCAAAGATCAGCAGAGCTTATGCCATGGTGCGGTCCACAGCCTGTCCGGTATTAAAGCGGAAAGCATAGTGGCGAACTGTAAATCAAGCATGCAGTACGTTGCAAAATTATAGGGTCATAACCTCTTTTGATAAACCTTTTTACACGTTTAACAAAGATAGTATCTAATTATTCATGACCAAGGATCTTACTAAGTTTGTAAATCATGTCACCATAGAAGTCAGGTTGTGATAGTCCTTGTCGCCGAAGAGTTCTTAAAATACTTTTATATTTGGAAAGAAGATCAGGGTTACGATAATACAATTTTGCAAATGTTTTATGCAGTTTATGGTAACTGTAGCCCTGATGGAGTACATTTTTAGTTAGACAAAAATTACGAATATTAAAACCCTCAACTCGAGTACAAGCTCTAGAAAAACGAATAAGTTGGGACACATAGACCCCATTAGAAGTTGCTCGGGGAACATCACCATCTAAATTGGGATAATTAACATTATCAGAATTACAATAATCTCTCTTGTCATATATTTTGCTAATTATTACACCATTTTCAATAGAGAGATGTAAATCGAGAAAAAAAGCGTTATTATCAGAAATATTAGCTTTGTTAAGTTGAAATTATTTAGAATATATACAGAACCAAACAGCTAACGCACCGGTAGACAATTCCTTTAATGTATGAACTTATTATATGCCGACTGGTACCGTTGGAGACAGGTGATTTGAATGATTTTTTTAAATGTTCAGTCGTTATTGACAAGATATTTGTCTCGTTCAGAATGAAATTTGTTTTGATTTATTGTTATTATTGAGATATTAAAGGTATTGTCTACTGGTGGTTTAGCAGTTTGGTTCAGTATATATTATTAACCATATAAAACACTTAATTGATAGTTGACAATGGTTAATGCTTGCATTCTATTAGTTTTAAAAAGGTTTTGTTGTTAAAACGTTAGTGCATACTCATTCTTAGTTGCTTTCAACTTATTACAGCTGCAGCAACAAATACAGTGAGGCAAAACATTATTGGTAAGTCATTTATTTTAAAGACAAAAAGTATGAAAGGAGAAATTTGTAAATTTGGACAGTTACCCCCGATAATCAATACCTGTCTCAGTCAAATATCGTTAACCATCCCCATTATACATATGTGGACAATATTCCAACATGTCATTTGTTGTGGCTGTAAAGTAGAATACCACTTAAGCTGGCGTTAGAGGGTGTGAGAGGTGTTGCAGCCTATAGTACCTCTCGTGAATAGGCTTAATGAAACCGAATCTGCTACATGTCTCTCATTTTTGCTTTTGAGTCCAAGGGATTAAACTTGCATGATTTGATGAAGGTAAGTTCAGATCTGTTTAGAACATAAAAGAGTATGAGAGTTTACCTTTGGAAACTACATTAGCAATTTCCTTTTATTTATTTTATTTTAATTATATATAAAATGTATATATATATATATGTATGTTTACATTAAGACTCAGAATATGCAGACTAATTATTCTTAACACGTATTGCAGCAAATACGAAGGCTCACATTGAAACACATGCGAGAAACGAATGTTACACAAATACCAGTGCAGTTCAGACGGTTCTTGATAAACTCTCAGAGAAGCACGTTGTCGTCATCACTGGAAAGGCTGGAGTAGGAAAGACAACGGCTATTTTAGAGGTGATGTCTAGAATCTCAGATGGATATTTGACATCAAAGTCTATGGACATGGCTATCATTGATGAAGCCGGAAATTGGGATACGGTAGTTAATTGTAATGATAAAATGTTAGTTTTCTTAGACGATCCTTTCGGAAGAACAAATGTAGATCAAAATAGTTATGACAAATGGGAGAAGAAACTTAATCAGGTGTTTTCTTGTGTAGAAAAGGGCAATTTGTATGTTATTTTAGGAATACGGCTAAATATTTTCGATGAATTGAGAGATTCAGTCCGTAAATATACTTTATTTGATGACAAAAATGTCACAAATTTGTCGGCACCGGAATATGAGCTTAGTGAAAAAGAAAAAACTACAATGGTACAGAAATACATGCACCTGTATGGTCGAGATATAAGCTGCCATGATCAGAACGAAATAGTTTCAACAAATCCTTACTATGGGTTTCCACAAACATGCTTTCTGTTTTTCAAAGAGAGCGCCCTCTTCAATCTTGGAGTAAGTTTCTTTAAACTCCCAGATGCATCTTTACGAAATGAAATTGAGCATTTACGTACATCTTCTAACAATATCAAGAAGCTCCAATATTGCGTTTTAGTTTACACATTACTTTACAAAACCATAAGCGTACCGACTATAGATATGGTTAAAATGAATGACATATGTAAGCATATAGAAATGAAGGATATAACTGCGCGAGATATAGAAGAAGCCATCACATCTTTGTCAGGAAATTATCTGATAGAGGAGTCTCAGGGCGTGTACGAATTCAAGCATATGACAATACTGGAAGCCGTCTTTCTTTCCTTCGGAAAGTTAGCACCTAAAGTTTTAATTCAAAACTGCAGTGCACATGTTTTGCATGAGTTGATAAAACCAGAAACTTATCTGTTTAAAGAAAATGAAATCGTACTGAGAATACGCAGATCAGATTTACAAGTCCTAGTAGAGAGATTAGTTAGTGTAGATCCCACATCATATACAGATGACAGAGAGGTTCTCTTAACCCTAGTAGAAAATGTCTGCAGCAATCTCACGTTTCAAGAAACTATGTCTGCATTGTCATGTCCGTCTAAAACTTTAAAGTTTTTCATAGCTTGTAGATTCGGGCAAACGCATTTGGTAAAACAAATGTTAACTCGTGAAAAGCCTGCCATAATAGCTAAGTTAAAGGAGTTATTGTTTTCAAAACCTGAGACTATATTGTCCCGCAAGGTTATCATTCATGGTCTTTATCAAACTGTGGTCCAAGGCCATTTGTCTTCCGTAAAGGCGATATTAAAGTTTGATAGGACACTGTCCGAGTGTTCATACAGTGAACAACATAAGTTTGTTCCAATGATACATATTGCTGCTTCACGGAATCAGTTACTAATTATGAACTACTTGTGTTCATTCAACTCTGATGTCATACGGGCGACTGGTACAAAGACATCATTGCTCCATTACTGTGTGGTTAACGGCTTATATGACGTATTAGAGGCTCTTCTAAAGAACGACCCATTGCTTGTCAATCTGAAAGACACTGACGGATATTTCGCAATTTGTTACGCGGGAGCCATGGGACAGAAGTCTATTATTACTCTTATGTATAAATACAAAGCAGACATAAATTGTTATGACCGTTGGGGTAAAACACCTTTACACTATTGTGCTGCTTACGAGTGGTATGACGTATTAGAGACAATATTGAAAGAAGATTCTAGACTTGTAAATATCAGGGACATTAATGGGGATCCGCTTATTTGCTGGGTAGCTAGGAAAAAATATAAGGCTATGTTCATGTTCTTGTATAAACACAAATCCAATGTATCCGAATACGATTCAAATGGTCAAACAGTCCTACACTACTGTGTAGATAACGATTGGTTTGACGTACTAGAGATTTTGTTCAAAGAAGATTCTGGACTTGTCAATATCAGAGACACTAGCGGAGATCCCCTTATTTGTCGAACAGCTAGAAAACGATTTAAGGCTATGTTCTTGTTTTTGTATGAACATAAAGCCAATATAAATACTTGCGATATCTATGGTAAAACAGCGTTGCATTACTGTATGGAAAATGACTGGTTCGACGTGCTTGAGACATTGTTGAAAACCGATTCCGGACTTGATGCTTTGGGGGAAGAAACATCGCCTTATGTTCGTTACAGGTTAGATATTGACAGTTACGACCGGTTATATATTGACAGTTACGACCAATTAGAGATAGACCAAATGTTGAAAACTGATTATAAACTTGTCAATATCACAGACACTAACGGAGATCCTCCTATATGTTGGGCAGCTCGTAAAAAAGATAAAGTTATGTTTATGATTTTCTATAAACACAAAGCCAATGTAAAGACTTACGATTCCAATGGTAAAACAGCGCTACATTACTGTGTGGAGAACGACTGGTGTGACGTACTAGAGACGATGTTCACAGATGATTCTAGATTGGTCAATACAATAGATAGTAATGGAGATCCACTTATTTGCTGGGTAGCTAGGAAAAAATATAAGGCTATGTTCATGTTCTTGTATAAACACAAAGCCAATGTATCCGAATATGATTCAAATGGTCAAACAGTCCTACACTATTGTGTATATAACGACTGGTGTGACGTACTAGAGACGTTGTTCACAGATGATTCTAGATTGGTCAATACAATAGATAGTAATGGAGATCCACTTATTTGCTGGGTAGCTAGGAAAAAAGATAAGGCTATGTTCATGTTCTTGTATAAACACAAAGCCAATGTATCCGAATATGATTCAAATGGTCAAACAGTCCTACACTATTGTGTATATAACGACTGGTGTGACGTACTAGAGACGTTGTTCACAGATGATTCTAGATTGGTCAATACAATAGATAGTAATGGAGAACCACTTATTTTCTGGGTAGCTAGGAAAAAAGATAAGGCTATGTTCATGTTCTTGTATAAACACAAAGCCAATGTATCCGAATATGATCCAAATGGTCAAACAGTCCTACACTATTGTGTAGATAACGACTGGGGTGACGTACTTGAGATTTTGTTCAAAGAAGATTCTAGACTTGTCAATATCAGAGACACTAGCGGAGATCCTCTTATTTGTTGGGTAGCTAGAAAGAATCTCAAGAATATCTTCATTGTTTTGTATGAGCACAGAGCCGATTTAAGTGTTTCCGATTCAAATGGCCAAACAGTATTGCATCACTGTTTCAAAAATGACTGGTTCGACGTGCTTGAGACATTGTTGAAAGCCGATTGTGGACTCCGTGCATTGGGGGGAAAAACATCGCCTCATGTTCGTTACTGGTTAGATATCGACAATTATGACAAATTAGAGATAGACCAAATGCTGAAAAATGATTCTGCTTTTGTCAATATCAGAGATACTAACGGAGATCCTCCTATTGTTTGGGCAGCTCGTAAGAAAGATAAAGTTATGTTTATGTTTTTCTATATACACAAAGCCGATGTAAATGCTTGCGATTCAAATGGTAAAACAGCGCTGAATTATTGTGTAGATAACGACTGGTGTGACGTACTGGAGACATGTTTCAAAGACAATTCATCACGTGTCAATGTCAAAGACGATTCAGAAAATCCTCTCATATGCTATGCCGCTAAAATGAAACGAAAGGCTATGCTTATGCTTTTGTGTAAACACGGAGCTAATACACATGTTTTTGACAGACAAGGTAAAACAGTACTGCATTACTGTGTGGATAACGACTGGTATGACGTACTGAGTTGTCGGATTCAAAACAATCCTCAACTTCTTGTTACAAGTGACGAGGTTAGTCAGGATCCACTGGTTTTTTATGCAGCTAGAAAGAATAGATACCAAATTTTTAAAATACTATATGGCCACAAACAATGCAATGTAAAACGCCTCGATTCCTTTGGGAAAACCTTGCTGCATTACTGTGTAGATAACGACTGGTATGATATACTTAGGACAATGTTAAAAAATGAGTCATCACTTGTCAATATCCAAGACACTTTTGGAGATCCGCTTGTATGTTGTGCAGCTAGAAAGAAACACAAGGATATGTTAATATTTTTGTTTAAGCACAAGGCCAATGCACATGTTCGTGATTCTCACGGTAAAACAGTTCTACATTACTGTGTTGATAACGACTGGTGTGACGTATTGGGTTCTGTTATCAAGGACGATCCTACACTTGTCAGTACAAGCGACAAGGAGGGTGGTGAATCACTGATGTGCTATGCAGCTAGACAGAAGTATACAACACATTGTTATGACGTAATACATGATTCAAATCTTAGATAATACGGAGAATCTTACTTTAAATCTTTCATTGATATTTATGGCTTTTAGGACCATTTTTCTCTCTCTTTTTTGTATAACCACGACGCATTCCTTAACATTCCAATAAGTCTACTAGTAGTTGAATGCAAACAACACTTTCCATAAATAGTGTGAGGAATCTAAGAAATATTAACCTGAAATTAAAACTGTGTATTTCTCTACCCTGCTCTTAAAACTGAAAACAATTAACTGCACAGTAATGAAAGAAGATATAAAAGTCGGACAGAAAATGTAGCATTTTAGGACTACATTCAACCAAAACTCGCATAGAAACAAACAATTACAAAAGTGAATAAAGGGAACGGTATATGACATCAAAAACATGTAAACGGGTGGCCAATACGGGTGGGATAGGGTAGTGTGTTGAACCAGGTTCTCGAGTGCCCCAAAGCGTACTCTTAGCATATTTTCATCCCAATATAACCATACAGTGTAAATAAAGAATTTCCCGTCATGATATACCATCTAACAAACTTCGTGTAGCGCTGTAGTCTATTGATGGAGCGTTGGACCCAGGATAGAAAAGTCGTGGATTCGATCTTTCCATGACCATATGTGTTTTGTCCCTGAGCAAAGCACTTTATCTATACATTTGCTTAGTACAGGAAGACTTCGCGATTAAAATAAGCTCAGAGAGCTTTCGTTACGATCGATGTAAAATAAATAAGTTTAAACTAACAAACTAGGCAGCATTAATAGGCAATATAAGTAGTAACAATTACAGGTTTTAATTTCGATCAGATACATTTATAATTTTTTAACTAAAAAAATAATAAAGTAATACTGTTGTATGACTGGTAGTAGTAATTTTGCATAATTTATATCAGCCAAAATTATTTTATAGAAACTGAAACTAAGTAGTTTTATAAAAACAAGTACAAAAGTCGAACAGGAAATGCAGCTTTCACAGAACACAGTAAACCCAAAATCACGCAAAACGATAAAATGTTAATAATGAATAAAGGTATATGACGTCACAAACACAAAACGGGTTGACAGTAGGGCTACCGCCTTGGAAAGGTCAGTACGCCTGGTCGTCTTACACGATGTAGTTTATCAACGTGTAACGTACACACGTCTTGGAGAATACATTATTAAGTTTCAGTCTATTTCCTGTTCGACTTTTATACCTACGTTTAAATATGCAGTCACGTAATCACAGTTCTTTTGTAAATTGCATTATACTTTCAACTACTAAGCGATACTTTAAAGAAACTAACCCGCCAAATAATAGAAAACTTACATTACAAAATTGCTTATCAAAACTTTATCCAAATATTCAGGTCATATAATAATGTATATGTTCCAATTAAAAGCATAGTTTGATTCAAGGTTTCTTAATACCCGTAATATGCGTAAAAATAACTATGAGTTAGTAACTCTTAATTCGACGCTCCAGTTTTGAGGTTTGGGCTGGCTGGTTAAAGCCGTTTATATTTTGACTATAGAGTTTGGTTTCTCAAAAAATGAAAGTTACATATAACTCGTTGTCAGTAGGTTTAGAAAAGGTGTAAATCTGTTACAAAATGTGGCTGTTGTTGGCGGGATAGCTACATTAAGGCTAATGACCATAATTACCATAACGGTAAAACATTGATTCATTTCCTTGTGGGTGTGTGGGTCGAGAAAACCAAAGGCCAATCATTCATTTGTATTTCTGACATTTGAGAATGAGCTGCCTTTTTTCTACAGGCCAAATAAATAAAACTATATGGTCAATTTTTCTGCATGATCATAACGCTAATGTCAAATGTGTCACGTGATTTTAGCGGTAAGATAATGTTTAATTGTTTTTGCTGATACTAAATTTGAGTTTACGAGAAGGGTCGAATCTAATGTTTTCAGACGATAATGGTCAAATCTAAATCTAATGAATGAGTTTATGTTTTATGCAAAATGTGTACTCAGTATTCGTGAATTTACGATTTATATTTTTTACATTTTTTTATTATATGTGGATGACCAATGGGTAAAATACAATTATATAGGTTGTTACCTTGCTCTAGATTCATTATCTATCTATATTAAATTCATTGCTCAGAGCAAACACTTGCATTGTTTTGAGTTTCGACTATATTTCATGGTCTTCGTCAGCTGATGTGACTGCATGGCATCACGTGACATAGGAAGGTCATGTGGCAACAGGAGAAAGTCTTACACCGGATGTACCGCCAGGCCGTCTTTCCGGTTGAACGATGGCCGCCGTTGCCTGATCGCTAATCCCTCTTTAATGCGTCATTTGATGCGCATGCCACATTGATAAATGGATATTCTGGAAGAAGAAAAGTGCCATTAAAAAATCAGAGAGTGGGCAAAGACGATAATCTGTTTTAGGATGTAAGAAAATCAAACTCCTGTGTCAGCTCCCTCCATTATCGTATACTATCTTATTGCATACGCATTTACACTCAGTTTAATTTCAAAGTAAATGGAAACGACAATATTCGCCCATATCCGACGTGTTGTAAAGCCATATGGGGTGTGTTATGTACTTGGAACTAGTCGTTTGAATAATCGTTCGAGATTGGTAAAATGCACAGTTACATATATTACGTCACAGGAAGTATGCCACGTGATAAAAACAAATCGTAGTATGTTGTTTTCATTGTGGAAAAAATCCCACGATCTTACGAAGATGTGTTTGTTTCATACAAAATGTTTTGAAAAAATAAAATGTGAAAACCTATGTTTTTGTTCTAATTATTAATGTTTATGTTAAAATGCGTATGCAATAAAAAAAGTTATTATATTTGTATTGGTATATATGCACTCGTTCTTCCGCAGATAAATATTGCGATGCTAAACTCGCGCAATATTAATACGTGGAAGAACTTGTGCAAATATCCCGATACAATTCAAATAGCCTATAAATATAACACAATATTCTGCGATATATATTGAATAAAATATGATATACTAGCATAGTACATTATATATTATATATATTATGTGATGTACTTGATAAATTATGATATACCAACATAGTACATTGTATATTGTATATATTCTGTTAATTTACACTAGTCACAAATGTATTCGGGCATTTATGACATTTTGTTCTATGTTTGTATGACTATAATTCGACATTAACATCGTGTTTCTATTTCAAGTCATACTTAAATGTAGGGTTAAATAGTTTGAGACGGTATATCCACCGTTTAATGGTCGCAAATGACGCTACAGCGGAACCATTAAACAACATTTTAGACCATTTAAACGTTCGATATATTTTATCGAAATTCAAACGTTCAGACTATTACCCATATTCTAACGCACTCATATTAAACTGTTCAAACGATCTCAATTGACGGTCTCACGTCATTTGATGCGGGCCGCCGTCTCATTTATTAGACGTCAGTTTGTTGACACGTCGTTCAATGAATTGTTAATTATATCCAATCATAGTGAGTGTTTTATCTGGATCTTTTAAATATTCAACGGTATTTACAAGTTTACACGTGGCCAATGTAAATGACATTCGTAAAGCGCAGGACAACCCTAAAGTACGTTAGAATGAATATGTATCATAATATATTGACAAATTAACAAATTAAGTGTATAGACACCGTGAAATACAGACCAGTGTTACAGGTTTAACTCAACCAATTAAAATCGTTCCAGGTTGTATTACACGTGTGTCATACAATAGAATATTAAATGGATGTTCAACACTGCTAACAAGGGGCGTTATGTGATATATTGGTCTATCTCAAGTAATCCGGATTAATATGATTTGCCACGATGCCAGTTATTTCCAAAGACAGATTTGTATAGTCTGTTTTGGATATACAACACAATTAATCATGATGGGATGACGCAAGTTTATTAACTGAAATTATTTTATTTATTACAAATTCACCCATATCTGAGTCATAAATTTATTATTTGTGACAGCTTATAAAAATAATGCACGTTATACAAAACATTGTTGTTGGTTTTTAATAAGTTGGCGTAAACTGCCATTTTGTAAAGATGTAAAACACGAACTCTTTTATACGCAACGTTATGTGTGAGACGCGACGTTACGACGTCACATATGTTATGACGTTTTGACGCTAAAGTGTGTCTGACGTCGTGGCGGTTCTATGTCCATCTGAATTATTTTTTACTAATTTGATTGCAATGTTATAAAAAGGATCTTAAACTCGTTCCCATTCCATATAAGATTTATAATACTCGTAATGAATTATGTTTCATAAATCTTATATGAAATGGGAACTCGTTTAAGATCCTCTATATATCTTTAGACACTTTTAAAGACACTTTAAGTTTCCAAATTATATATTCATAAGTACAACTTTCAAATTATATCAGTACCATTTACAATTTACTTTACAAATGGTTAAAACAAAGAGTCGTGACACAGTCTATAAACAAAATGGTTTTGACATAACATTTCCTATGGTCTAATATTCTACGTGGACGACAAGTAGACTTCTAAATAAAATAATTATTTGCCCATAGCTACGGGCTTGACTTCTTTTGTTGTTTTGGTGTGACGAGACGTGTTCATCAAAGGTATGTCTTCACCGAGACAAGATTCATTGTAAATTGATACAAGTTCTGTTTCAAGACATGCCTTACTTATATGACTCGCTTTTCTTGAATAATTATAAATGAACACAACTTACAAATAATGTAATTTAAACACGGTTTGTCTTGAGATGTGTTTAAGGATACTTCGGGTTATATATTATGAGTAGATATTATTCGGAGCGCTTGTTTCAGCAAAAGGTTTTACAGTACATGATCAGTTTCAATATTAAGTACATACATTCTATATATATATAATAAGAACTGGAATCTTTTGATAAATACAATACCTTAGTTTTGATAATCCTTTGAGAAATATATATTTACACCCGAAATGCTTTTTTGATTGGGCTTTTCCCATTTAAATTCCGTGTTACTTGGACAGCAAAACAAGAAAAAAACTCAAATAAATTTCAGAATGTCTTTACATGCAACGCTTTAAATTGGGGGTGAAATGTATTTTTCAAAATGTTGATGCAGTAAAATTTACCTATCAAAAACAACTCGCACGTGATTTTACTTTCTTAACATATTTTGAAAAGTAAGGTATTTGTATTTACCCCTTAAAGAGTCGGTTTCACTGATATACAACTTATTAAGGTACTATGTGCATTTTGTCTTAAAAGTCCAAACAAACTTTGAAACAAGCGCACCGAACAAAAGTTATAGTTTATAGATTATTTAGACATAGCAATATAACTTGTGTTGAAATTTCTTGCTGTCATTTTGTGGAAATTATACACATTAATAACATATTATCATTGATTTATATCATTCTGTTGATAAAGTTTACACAGTGATCTATGAGAAGTGCATACAATACAATTATGTACCAGTGTACTGTAAACACGTGTACAAATATACTCCTCAAAAAAATGTAATGACCACGTTTTGATTTGTGTCATTTTTTAATTGTATCATTATTGAACATTTTACTGTCTTTGTGCAGTTTTCTCCTTTCATACGTTTTTAAGTTTAACTTTATTATTTAACAGTTGTTACTTGACCCAAAAGTATTTGAAATGCAAAATGCTAAAGACTAAGTACTTATTATTGTTCGTGTTTGTGGTACTTAGACTATTTTGAGGAGTATATGTAATAACTTACTGGGTTTACTTATCCTTGTGCATTTGAATAAATTGTAGGTTATTAAATGAAGCAATTGCTATGCAGTTATAACAGGAATTAAATATAAAATAAGCATGTTGTCAAGTGTCCTTCTTTCCTACTAACCAATAAGGCATCAGTTATGCAAACAATTTGCTTTATATAGAGCAGACAAGCAAGGTTTTACGCAAGCGTAAAATAGCTGCCGAGAGACAAGAAGTTAACATAATAATATATCAAGTCACGGGTGTTAAAACAATATCGAAAAAAATAAATGTAGTCACGGAGACATAAACACGCCACGACCGTTTTTTCTTACATTCTTCCCGATTTTTACCATCAGTTCTTCCTACCAAGCATTTTAAATCAATGTGGGCGACTCTGTTTCTGTTCAAAAACCTTGACATGCCTTACATATTGATTACAATTACCTTGTAATACGACGCGCTAGAAGTACAAATCACCACAGAAATACAATTGTTCACGTGTGTGTTAGAGTGTACATTACAACACATATAAACCGTTCACTGTTACCATGTGTAATTATAAGATTGCGCTGTCAAAGTGAAAAATGTAAAGGAATAATATAAACCAATGAATATTAAAAAAAAGAAAAGAGAAAAAAAAAGGGAAATCACCAGGCTTGAACCCTACCTTCCTGGACACTAACACGACGCCTCGACCAACTGCACTATTGAGGCTTGTGAATGTTTCGTCGCTAATATACATATAATAGTAATGATTACATGCTACAATTCAGTAGACTGGTTTACGAAAACGTCATTTCAGCAAGTGAAATGGTAACCTTTCAACAGTAAAAAATATGTGTTTATACCATTCAAGTTTTTCAGACGAGTTCTCTAGGAATTCAAGTTGTAAAGCATGCGTAATGCAACTTACATGAGTCACAGTCTGTTAACCGTAGACAATTATAAAAGCTATACAAGAGTCGGCTGCCTTCGGCAGCTGAATAACTGAGACAAGACAAAAATAGACTGGGCCCAATTGATGAACCTGTGAATGTTAGCGGTATTTTTTAGTAAAAGAGTGGTATCTTGATGATTTTATATAAATTTGGGTATGCTGAATTCGATTATGGTGGATACCAAAAAAAGTATGATAATGGACCTTTGGAAACAGCCGAGCACAACACATACGAAATATTGCAGTCTCGGTTTGATTGAGACTGTCCATGAGCGGTAGTGAAATATGCTAGCTACCGCTCACGCCCTGGGTTGGGCAGAACTCATATTCCTGAAAATCAATAGTACACAATTTTAACCATCCCGAAGATGGCATGCATACGGCGGTAGACATGGAGTTTTACGCTTCCCCATGACTACCCTCCTGTAACTGTCTCGTGTGTATGGGATGGTGAACCAGCATGCACTGGCCAATGCGGACAAACCCGCCTTAAACTCTAGCTAACTCGCCACGACATGGGACGCCATTTTGACAAAAAGTAATTTTCCCACAACATACATCGATAACAATGTTAACCATAAAACATTTACTGCAAATTCCAGTTTTAATCCACAATTCAAAAGTGTTATTTTCATTGAAAATTGTCATAATATAATACATGTACAAGTATCCGGAATATAGCCAGCTCTATAACAGTATTAGATAACATCACCAGTGCATATTTTTACCCTAAGTTGTTTAAATTGGCTACAGATGTAAATTCCATATTCAGTACCAGCAGATATCCGTGTTCCTTCTCTACACTGTGTAAATCATGAAGAAAAGGTTATAAGTCCAACAGGAAGAGTAGCATTCACAGAATACAGTCACTCCAACAAGTATTAAAGAAGCAAAGGTGATTCAAATAGTACATCACAAACACATGCAGTAAAAAAAACACATCATAAACGTATAAGGGTTGACAAAAGGGGTACCGCATTGGAACGGTCAGCGGCAAATTTGACCACCGGGGAGTTTAAACCGGTTTAAGGGTGCACCGAACCTCACTCTTAACCTGTCAACATGGCAGTGGAAATATAATCCCCGCATAGTTAACCCCTTACATTTGATAAAGCGTAGAGAGGTGTAATAAGAAAAAGCACAGAAATGTTCACGTATATATCAACAAATACGTTAAACCTAAGAAGCTAATCTCATATATACTCGATGACTTGTCTGAAGTCAGAGCAGCAAGGGGGGAACCGTTAAGGGCACGACAAAGTGGGGTGAAGGACATACATAAAACGGCCCTTTGTCCACCGCCCGTCCGGTCGTTTCACAATCAAAAGGGAAGCATAATTGCAAATGGAGAAGGGTCTACAACTAAGCATTGCGCCGCAGAATACTTCGGTCATAACCTTTGTTTATACATTTCTAATAATTCTAATAAATAACTCATGAAAATTATCACGACCGATAACCTTCCTAAGTTTGTAAATCACATCTCCATAAAAGACGGGTTGTGATAAACATTGTCACAGAAGAGTTTTAAGATTGCTATTATATGTGTCGAGCAGATCAGTGTTACGATAATAAAACTTAGAAAAAGTCTTACGTAACTTATGGTAACGGTAACCCTGTTAGAGGAGTTTTTCAGTAATGTTAAGATTATGAAGTCTGAAGTCCTCAACACGGTTACAAGCTCTGGTAAAACGAATTAACCGAGAAATATACACGCCATAAGAAACAGTATTGGGGATATCCCCATCTACATGTGGATAATTCACAATATCGAAATCAAATCATCTCTCTTATCATAACTTTTAGTTATTACTACTATATTTTCAATAGAAAGATGTCAATCAAGAAACGGAGTGACAGAATCCGAAACGTTTGCTTTATTGAGTTGTAGTTCTGGAGGAGAAAGGCCCAACATAAAGTCACGTTCGTAGAAATATAAAAACAAATCTGCGACAAGGGGTGCACAGTTAGTACCCATAGGAATGCCAACGGTTTGCCATTTACAAACCTGACAAAAATGAAGTCAGTGAACGTTCTGTTATTATACAACTGTTATGGGATCGTCGTTATGTTTCATGTTCAAACACATGTGTTAAACCATTGCAACACAAACGCAACCCTAACTCACCATCAGACTTACTCTACTCAGAGAATGGTCAGCTACCAGCCCATCAACCGTAACCAACCATACATCAACTAACAGAAACTCTACAGATACAAATGCTTTAAGTCCAAATACCTACCTAACCATTCAACCGCACCTATTATTTCCATACCAACCTAACCATTTCATCCGCACCTATTATGTCCGTACCAACCTAACCATTCAACCGCACCATACCAAATTAAAGAATTTTGTTTACTTAAATTGTCTAATCCGAAAGCAAATACATATTTTGGAATCTATCCCTTCAAACCCAACTTTCGATAATGTTTTAATCCTAGTTATGAACCTATTTTTGATCGAAAACCGAAGGCCATTCGACCATTTGGTCTTCGTATTAAACCAAAATTAGGAGACACTGAAATCGACCTAAATTTGACCGCTAAGTACAAAATACCACAAATTCCACCGTGGACTTTGGTGGAAACACCAACAATTATTTTTGATCTTTGTAATAGTAACAAATCCAGTACAGATCCTACTGTCTTTCAAAGCAACTTTAATGAAATTAAATCGAACTTAACTTTCAACATATATACACAAATGCCGATGATCATTTCGTTATCTTTTCTGATTCTCTTTCATCTCTTCAAGCCCTGGGTAATATGAAACATGATAATCCAGTTGTGCTTCAACTTTTAGAAAAATACAATTCTCTTACAGTTGATAATATTATCATTTTCTGCTGGCTTCTAAGCCGTGTAGGAATACGTGGTAATTATAGAGCGGATAGTGTTGCTAAAGCAGCATTAGGTTTACATATATCTAATACTAAATTACCTTATACTGATTTATTAGTAGTATTAACACTATTCGTAACTCTTGGGAAGCCCCTTGGGATTTGTCAGTGAACAATAAACTCCATTCAATTAAACTGTTACTCGGAGAATAGCGTCCTTCTAGTAGACCCATTCGTCGAGAAGAAGTTGCCCTAGTCCGGTGCAGGACAGGGCATACACGTTATACTCATTCATATTTATTACAAGGTGAGCAATTATCAGAATGTATACCCTATTTGCACCGTTATCTTGTTGGAATGTGTAGATTTTGATCCTATGCGGCAAAGGTAATACACAGTCACTACTATGAAAGAGTTATTTGATACTATAGATTTTAGACTTGCTTTAGATTTTCTGAAAGAAATCAGACTTTATAAATCATTATAATATGTTCTTATATATATTTACTTGTTTACACACCCGTTGACGAGTATTTGTTGATTTACATATATACATAGTTAATATTACTAACATATCATCCCTTATTTTTAAATAGGTTAATCTTTATACATTTACATTAATTTTCAATTATTACTTCATTGCTTTATCTTTCATCAGTTTTTGCGCACAATATGACCTATTTATGTGTCGACGTGCCGTAAAACACAATTCATTCATTCATTCTACAGACATATAGACGGACGGACAGACGGTACCAATCAAATGAGCCTGCTGTGTTACAGAACATTTTTAAGCAGATGACACTCATTATTTCAAGTCAATCATTATTTACAGTTGAAACTTGCGGGATGTGTACAGTACACGTTTTATCAGGAAAGGTGAGTGGTCTGCCTCCACCACAAAAAATCGACCGTCATATATAACCCTACATGTGTTGAAAATGACGTAATTCACCATACAAACAAACAAACAAACAAATCATTTTCGTTCCGGACAGAGATAGCGGAAGGGTAACACTCGGTCATACACATTTCGTATTCTAACATGCAGCTGATTTTTGTATTACTGTCGTATAAATCAAACATGTTTGTTATATAATAACTACTGTGTAATCACCATTTTTATTATTATAATTATTATTATTAGTAGTAGTAGTATTATCTTCGTCGTCGTCGTTATTATTATTATTGTTATTATTATTATTATTATAGTATTATGCAATGGACCCAACAGTTCAAAGGACCCAAGTAAAGACACGTGCCATGTGATATTTTTAGCTACATCCCGCTCACTTTCTGTACATCTCGCCCCATCACCCCGCTCTCCCTCCCCACCTCTCTCTCTCTCTCTCTCTCTCTCTCTCTCTCTCTCTCTCTCTCTCTCTCTCTCTCTCTCTCTCTCTCTCTCTCTGTATATAGTTCATTGTGGATTACCCGATGATCACTGTTACTCAATATAATTTATTTCGTTTTAACGTCGTGAACATTTTCTCTCATTGGGTAAGCAAAGTTACATAAACGTGTCGTCTGCTTGCATTTCATACATGCGCAGATGTAATGGTCAGTTCATGTGATGTGTCACGTGGTGTTTGAATTTTGGTCATTCAAGTTCTGGACGACGGCGGGTTAACACGTCTCAGAGTTTAGTTAAATTTTTATGATTTTAAAATTAAATTCGTAATAGAAACTAACAGAAACGTTTGTGTGGTTTTAAAGCATTTATTTTGATATCATGTTTTGTTTACGTGAAATTCGTCGGTCGTTGCAGACACTTGTCTAAATTACTATGTAACAAATATAAATTGAGTACAATGTTAACGTTTCGTTGTTTCTTATAATAAATACTGATAAAGGTGATCCTGGTAGTTTGCTTAGGTGCAGTGAAGGAATAAATGTGTATTGTTGTTATAATATTTGCTTTAAATAAACATTGTACGCCCATAATCCTATCTTTTTCTGTACATATTTTGTCTCAAGGTAAATTACACTTTTAAAGGAATATAACAAATAGTTCTACTTGATTTTTAGGACATTTTTCTTAGTGTTTCTTGATATTCTGGTATTTCTAAAAAACAACAACTAAATAGTTCAAATTATTTATCCTTGGTCTTTATACTTAATGACTGAACATGTTCATACTTACATAGAAATTAGGTGCCTGTTGTGTAATCTCCTATTTCTATATTTATTCTGTATTCATACAAGTCCATCGTGCTGCTTAAACCATTGTTAGCCAAGGGTCCTACAATGTATTTTGTTGTTTTTTATATGTGCAAGAAATAAATTCAATACAGTCAGTTGGATGTATATGGCTTAAATACATCATGATTGGTTGAAGATTATTGTCACTAAATGTTCATTGCATGAAATGGTTGAAGACTATTGTCACTAAATGTTCATTGCAAGAATTGAAAATAGAGGCTCAATTACTTGTTGGACTAAGATGACCGTATATCAAGTCTACAACAGAGCCAGAACGTTGGTTTTGATCGTTAAAGAAGAGAAAATCTAGTTCTAGTTTACGGAGCACTACGTCTGCTTGCCTCTTGCCTATCTGTCAGATTTTGTACAGTTTTGGTCAGAGGAATTGATTTCTCAAACGATAGACAAATAAGGAATTTGTTGCTGCTGATGACATCACAGACGAATTTGAAACACGGTCATCACTAAGTACAAGTGATTTCACTTCTCTGCGATCATCGAATGGGGACCCTTATCAATATTATGGAGTTGCATTCTATTCAGCGCCAGTACAGTACTGTTGTTTTTCTGCTACTATTGTACATGTACAGCGTCAACTATGGCATGTCGAAGAAAAGGCGCTTTATTCCAATTGAAAGAAAAACAAATTTTAGTAGAGAGAATTTCAATGCAAAATTCTACTGTATCAAACATTTGAAAACGACCTTTTTTGAGATTTTTTTTTATCCAAATATGGTTTTAATGTGTTGGATAAATGTAAATTAAGACACTGTAAAGCGAAATAAAAGGGCTAACTGAAGTAATTTGAAAATTCTTAAATTTTTGCTGTCCCAGCAGCTAGGGAAAAGACTCACCAAAAAACATTTTGGTTATACGATCTTAATTTCTAAACCGACTTTAAAAAAGTGAAATATTTTTTATTTATTCCAACAAATTCCAGCTCTAATGATTTATAATGTATGCACGCATTAATAAAATTGCTCATGTTAATGCTGAAAAACCTTTGGCCGAAACAAGCGCCCCGTACAATATATATTATCAAACACGCAATTAATAACTTGTAAAGCATTGATTGAATCAATGTTTAGAGGGATGAAGTAATTTGATTTGTGACATTTGATAGGGAATATACCAATGGCGTCAAATAAAACTTGGATTTGTTTGCAGTGTCATTCCTTCCTTCCAGACAACGTGGTATAACTCCCTTTATCACATAACTTACTGTGTGGGAGTGGAATAACACCATTCTATATTTTCGATATACCACTAGTTATATAATTATGCAAATGAACCTAGTATGCGCTGTCAAAAAAAATCGATAATGACTATGATCCAATTCATCACGGTTTATGTCGGGTTCGCGTGTTAAAGCGACAGGCAAAATGCAATAAAGTCGATATGTGAGTTATGTGATAAATAGAATCTAACATTCGTTCTCATTCATTATTGAATTTATTAAACTCGTTGCAAAAATGATATAATGCTCGGCAAGAGCCTCGCATTATATCATTTTGCCAACTCGTTTAATAAATTCAATTTCGAAAACCTATGATACATTCAGAAATTGCAGCTGTTTTACGCCATCAAAACTAGCATATGCACTCGTGAAAGTCATGTGATAGCTACAACCGTACATACTCTCTTATTTCTATGGCATATCGAAAGTCATCGAACGGTGTCCCATTGCCCTTAATAACTTCTCGCTACGCCGCACCGACCTTCTAATTAAGGCTATCTTTAAACTCAAACAAAAGAGAAAAAAACACTCAGTTTTATTGACACTGTTCATACCAGTAACGTTAAGAGTAAGCACGAGCGTGACATCATCGTATGTGTAAGTCACCAGCAGTAATATATCACCATATACCAGCATATACGTGTGTACTATTTGGATTCATATACTGTTTGTGAATAAAAATATAAAAAAAATATAAACGTATGCAGCAATGCAGCATTAATAGATAATAGTTAGCTAACATCAACAGTTGTTGAGACTTATACGTATTCATACATACATATATATAAAGCTCATGGGGCACAACATAATAAAATAGTATATTAGTTCACTCACGAATTAAATTGAATTGAATTGAATTGGACTGTATAGTCGCACCAACAGCTAAAGTCATACGGCGACTTTCCAGTTTCTGTTGTTGGAAGAAGACCCAGGTGCCACACCTGACAATTTGCGTGCACCGGTGGCCACCTGTGTAGAACCACCGACCTTGCGCAAGCCAGCTGGATAGTCTTCTCACATAAAGATTCCTAGGCCCCTGAGGGATCGAACCCATAGCGGTGTGGGGCAAGTGATTTCAAGTCAGAGGCTCTAACAACTCGGCCACGGACGCCACAGTTCACACACAAGATATTGAAACTATTTAGTTGGCATTTTTTTGCAAAGTTTGACTATACTCTATATATATTGCTTGGATTGCACAACTCTTTAATATACTGAAAGGAAAAAAAAGCATAATCAACAAATTGCCTATACTACACTATTATACACACCTAATTCCATGTAATATTCTAGATATATCTCAACGTGTTTTATACAAAAAGGGGCTACAGCTAATTACAGAAAGGACAACTCTGTCATGTAGAAGACCTGTTAATCAAAGTATACTTTGCTACACGAAATTCATAAATTTGAAGTTTCGCTTGAAAAGGTCAAGCCATTTCTGTATTGTGTTTAATGTTAAGAGATTGCAACGTTTAAAGCCTAAGTTTGCTCGCCTGCTTGAGTCAAATGAGTATTCTGTCGTTAATGAAACTTTAAAGGGGTAACCATTGGTGTGTTAGGTGCTGTTAAACCCTTCTTTCGAAATGACAGGCCTAATGTCGCCCTGTACCATTCGATTAGCAGTAGCTTATTAAACATACGATATATAGTGGAAATACACATGATGCGTTTCTTTTTCCTTTCAGTATATATAAAACTTTCGAATAGTTCATCACATGTTCCACATTTCAATAAGCGTAATCTGGCTTTAAAATAGCAATAATGAGAGGGTTATAACCATGTAAAATTTGTTTCAGCTGTAACTCATATATAACTAAAGTATTAATTGGCATTAATTGTGTATTGTCTCTTTTGTAATGCTTTAATAATATACAGAGTAATATTGTTCACAATCTTCCCATTTAATAAACCAATAAATTTAAACATGTTTGTTTGTTTTGACGATAATACTCTGTTATGTATTTTATTTTATTCGTAAGTCTTTGCAAACATCCCAACTTAAAACAAAATGGTACTCGAGTTTCGTTCATGTCTAATTAAATCACATCGAAATGTCTTCATTTATCACATCGACTCCAATAAAAAGTATGCATGACATGGTAAAGATATTTTTTATCAGCCGTGTAATCTGAGCTATTACATACATTAGGGAATGGTTATGAATGCTTTCTTTCATACGTTTTTTTAATGCATCTATAAATAAACTTAACGCATGTAAAGGTGCAATTAAATGGAAATTTACCAAATATTACAGAACCGTTTGTTGTTGGATACGAACATATTAGTTAGTAGAGGTTATTTGCAGGGTGAAGACGTTTCAATCGTTTTGTCTGTAAAGTGGAATAATTTAACAAACCTTTTTCATTTCATGCAATAATGAAATGTGTGCAGTCGTATTCGATATATCGTGAACGATATTAGGACTGTAATCACTGGATTAAAGGTCGAATATACAGGGATAGTGAACTATACATTACCAGTATGTACACGGTTCTTTCAAGATGCATGTAAACACATCGGATCGGTACTTACTTATGCATTACAGAGGGTATGATGGATGAACCTTTCTATCAGGTAGCTATATTATACATAATTGATTACACATGTTATTACATTATATATAACGATAGCTTTAATACCGGCCACATATTAAGGCGCCATGACGGTGACTTTATCAGTTTATGGTGTTGTCAACCTGGATCCACTGGGTAATGGGTATCCTACCGCCACTACGACAATTATGGAGAGCTTCAGTACTGGACAGACGGATTTGACCAACGGATGTTAGTCTTGGTAGCCACACCAGTGCCTGGTATTCAATACGATAATATCAAAAGATAGAAAGTTATAAACTAATATGTTTATATATCAAATCAAGGCTAGAATCTAATTTCACACTCGTTTTTTTCCGGATTTTTTGTGTGTGTACATTTTTACTGTTCCGTGCTTCAAAGTTCACTCTTCGTTTCTGAAACATTGGTTTTCCGAAAATAGACACTACTTACTTGGAAGTTCTTTGTTAATTATCGAAACGAAACTCGTGGATTGTATGAAGGTCTAAACAGAAATGCCGCGGATATACCTGATGTTTACTAATCTTTCATGTGACGATTACGGAGTTATAGCTTCAATCCATTATTGTAATATGCAAACTATTGAACGCAATTCAAATCAGTTTATAATACTGGTCGATCAGACAACAGTAACAGGTACAGGTTGATGGACTACGTAATTGTCACGCGATCACGTGTGTATATTCTACAACAAGCGAAAACATTATTGGAGAGATTACCTCCCCGTGCTTGAGACCGATTGCACAATAAAACAAAACTCAACGAAATATTGTTAAAATCTGTTAATCTTCCAATTAAACCACTGAGAAATTTATCACGAATCTTATCGTCATATTTTTAATTGTAATTCTTTTCGTAGACTAGACTGAAAGTCATACTTATAAGTATTGCATTTAACAATAAAATATAACATGTGCATGATCGGACCTTTCATTGAATGGTTCAACTTTAAACTCTCTTACTCGTGCAAAATCGCATTCTTTTAATACCAAGTAATCAATTACACTCGCACCGTTACGGCCCATATAGGTTTAAGGTTTAATAGTTTATTTGCGTCTCATTGTTTACAATCAAATATGCATACACATAAACATTATTTCATACTTAGACATGAATTGTAAACACCATTCTAAAAGAATTATAGAAGACGATATTATTGCACATTAACATATAACATTCAATAATTCATATCAAAGCATAATTACCATTTTGGCCTGTACAGGAGCTACTATTAATACATTTAATGTGATAAGAATTGGACAACTATTATTAATCAACCTTATGAGTATCACATATATGATACTAAAAGTTAAAAAACACACATTAAAATGAGTTTGATAAACTGTGAAATTTGTAAATAAGCACCGGGGAGTATCCCTCAATTTTCTTGGTTCTTTGTGCAGAACAAAATCGAGCGACATTGTGAAACATTTGTTTTTAAGAAGGCTGTTCCAGTACAAATCTAAGTGTTCAAACAGCAGTCTTGGATTTATTCCCGATGTTGCAAGGATTCTTAACAAATACGAGCTGTGCCCGATTCTAGATGAGTTTTTAGTCACTGGTGAATTTATATCAAAGGACCGCTGGAAGAACATGTGCCGTGCCTCTAATTATAAATACGAAGAAGCACAATGGCTCTCCCGAATGATGTTAAGCGATGACTTTAAGAGGTTTAGAAGATTACATCAATACCTAACCCCAGCTAACGTATGGCGTGTGGCCCTTATTAAACCTAATACGTTGGAGTTAATGACATTCATTGCCAAGCTCTGCTGTCAGCAACTTACACCCAGACTATGTATAAAATGCGGCGAACAAACAAATGATGAACTGAAACATCTGCTTACAGAGTGTAACAATCAGAACGTCGTTACATTACGAACGAAATATTGGGACGATCTTACAAACAAATTCAGCAAGACGTTGCGCGATATATTAAATGCATCTGACTATAAACAATTAACGTTATATATGCTCGGCTCGATAGATGAACAGTTAAGCAGAGTGTTACGAACTGAAACATACCCAGATTACATGGTACTAAATGCAACATACATTAAACATGTGTATGCGTCGTAAACGAACTATATTATGTGAAACAGTTGCAGGAAAGTGTGTATATATTTAGGCTACTATAGTACTTTTGGGTAGTATGTTTATCCTTAACAATTACTAAAAGTAGCAATACTCGGTGTAATTTTGATTTATGCTTTAATACCTTGTATTTATTGTGTTTAATATTCAATTATGTAAACATTTGTAATCTTCATTCAATTGGAGGAAATAAAGATGATACATACATCCACCTAATAAGCGCAAATAAAGAAATACTAAAAGATCCATTATCACATCAGGTCAGACCTGTTATGAACTGATTAACAATAACTGTCCAACAATAAATAAAACACAGTACATATAAGTCGTCTGATTAAAACAATGTAACATTATTTATACAGATAAGAATTTCTAGTTTGTAAAATCCCGTAACAGGTTTTGGCACACACTCTTACAATTCACTGGTTGGAAAACAATATTTCAATTGTTTCTCAATCGTTTAAAGTATTAAAATCAGGACGGATCGTACAAGCTTTGCTAACCAAAGCCTCTCTAATATCATTATACAAACTGCACTTAAGTATAGCATGCATTTCATCCTCAACACCTGTCTTACATAGTGGGCATACCCGATCATTTTCTTTAATGCGTTCATATCGCCCTAGGTGCAACACCGCATCTAAACCATATATGTGAACGACCCTAAGGAATGATATTACCCAGCCTACCGTTAGCCAATCTCAAGGAAGTTGGTTTACACAAAGCAAGGAGCTTGTCGCCTTACGCATTACAAACAGTATCCATAGAATTACGACATAATGGATAATCCGGAATGTAATCATTATCGTCAATATCGCTCACTATTCTATCGCGCACAATATAGTATTTTTTGACACCTTTTCCTACACACACTAGTGCATTCAAATACCCAGAAACGGTATTGTTCTCTTTTATTACCACACGATCAACATGATTCCAAATATAAAAAAGAGAATATCAATTATAGGATGCTTTCTGACTATAGAAAATAATGTGTTAGCTAAATTTCTCGAAAAATGCAACTTTTAAGCAAATTATGTTAATACATACATTTTGATTCAATGTCATACACAACAAATGATATGTTTGCTAAAATTATTTTCTGGGAAAATAAAAAGAAAATACATTCCCGTTAAATTAAACGTAAAACATCACCAAAATGAAAGACTTATTTATCAAGTTTATTTACCTGATATACAGTAAATATAAATTACCTTTACATATGGCATAATTACCATAGGACTTCGTTTAAAACACCCCAGAGTTTGTTTCTTAAAAACATGTGTTAAACAAATTAATATTACTTCAATTATGATTTGACTGACGTGTTATTATCTTATGCAAAACATGTTTGCATGACGAAACAAGTATATTGATTTATCACATAACATGCGGTGTGGGAGTGTAATAACACCGTTCAATATTTTCGATATTCCACTAGTGGTATAACATACCGTTAATGACGCCATGCACGTCACGTTAATGTACGTGTTCTGACATGTTAAAGCGACAGGCAAAATGCAATAAAAGTTATGTGATAAATAGAATCTAACATTTGTTCTCATTCATTATTGAATTTATTAAACTCATTAACAAAAATGATATAATTCTCGGCAAGAGCCTCGCATTATATCACTTTGAAACTCGTTTAATAAATTCAATAATGAATGAGTACTCATGTAAGATCCTCTATGTATAACTCTAACACGACCTCCGCAGTCTTTCATATACACAAAGAAGAGAGACAGCTGTATGTTATTCTACGATAAAATACAGCTGTTCCATTAATTCCCCGCGTATATTTCATCCGTTGGAAGCGCCACGTTACATGAGGTCACTTGATAAATATACGTCACGAAGACAAACTCAACAGTAATTTTAATGAAATGTTAATTATAACAAACTTGCTATGATCCCAAACCGTGCACACATATAAACGCATCATATGCATCAGTACATACAACATTAATAAACATCTGGAACAAGCTGAGAACTTTTGACGTAAAACAGCGCAAGCTATATCTCCGAGATAATATATAGTGCCCCAACAATAGCGTAAACAATGGGGGCTATTGTTGTGTTAGAATCGAAATAATAAATACGTACCTGTGTTTTATCGGTGAATAAAAAACAGTTAGTCTTTCGGATGCGAGTAATTAAATCACTCGTTCTAACGCACTCGTGATTTAATTACTACGCATCCGAACTCCTAATTGTATTTTATTCACCAATAACACAAAGGTACATATTTATTATTTCTTAAATAAAAGTGGGTGTGGTGTGGGTGTCCACTCGTGCGCGAGTGCGTTTTTGAAGTAAGCGTCTCCGTGGCCGAATGATTAACGACGTTGCGTTGTAAACCTTCGCCTCTCACCGCTGCGGGTTCGAATCCCACTTGGAGCTCGACTTGTAAGTGAGGAAGTGTCAATTATTACGGATGGCAGGAGGTGTACAGTACTGGTTCTACCCAGGAAAAGTGGATGGACTGCTTCTTCCACAAAAAATCGACCGTCATATATAACCTAGCATGTGTTGAAAATGACGTAAAACATCATACAAACAAAAACCGTTTATGTAGTGCGTTTGACGGTCCATCAACAAAGAAAATAATTCATCTGACACCATAAGGAAAGAACAGTTAAGTGTGCATCGAGATATGGTTTACACAGCGTACATAAAGTGCTTTCTCACCCACACAATTCAGTAGAGTCAATTCGAGCTCTGACTGTTTTTTTCAACGCGCCTAACAAAAGAGAGACACTGATCTTATTCTGGTCTTCTAATTTAAGTTTTCAAACTATTTAATATGACTTAAGCTAGTTGCCAAATATCTTAGTCACATTCATTATTTTGAGAACTGAAAATAATTGATGACATTATATAAACTCGTTAAAGTGACAAGTGTTTGCTTTTTTGGATATGTAAACGGTGTCATTATACACACCTAATTCCATGTAATTATCTTACACCCATGTCTTTTCAAAATTCACTGAAATATATGCATTTAAAAATGCACAATATATCGCATTATTAAGTCTCTCTATTAATTTAAAACCAGACCTATCAAATTATATGTTTGGTTACGAATTGAATAGTCTTACATATTGAAAAGATTGTCGGTAACCTGATATTTCATAGTATTTCATCTATAGTACACAGTTTGAATATTAGATATTTCTCTCACTCAGTGGAGATTACAGTACTACTTAACTAATACGGCATGCCTTCCCCAACAGCACCCCACCCTCCTCTCATATTATATTACATTCTCAATCGTTTCAAAATGTTAAATCATTCAATTATATGCAGACCCGGGCCTATGGGGCATACGCGTAGCTATACGCGCATGAATAGGTTTGAATATAGGTTTGTTTTATGTATTTTAAATTTGAAGGATTTTATAAAGAACATACATTCCGTTAAATCAAATTCCTGAAGTAATCAGTACATGTATCTGTATACATTCAATCCTTTTGTTTTTGGTTTCGCATAATTTGCTTCTGTTTCTTTCCTTATATTGTTGATTGTTGTGTAAGTGTACTGTTGGTGAACAAAAGTCTATGAATGCTACTTTTAATTTTGATTTTAGGATCTATTTTTCTAAATATATCACTCAAACTTCAATAAATCGAACGCATTCATCGTCATTGTTTGTCTGTTATTCAGCGGGGTGTCCGTGACCGAGTGGTTAGAGTCTCTGACTTGCCCCCTCACCGCTGTGGGTTCGATCCCTTAGGCACCTAGGAATCTTTATGCGAGGACGCTATCCATCTGGCTTGCGGAACGTCGGTGGTTCTACCCAGGTGCCCGCACGTGCACGAAATTTGGCCGGAGGTGCACTTGGCGTCCTTCTCCGCCAATGGAAGCTGCCAAGTCGCCATATGACAGGTGTGACACACAATTAACTTTTAACTCAAGTGTGTTAAACTACGTATTTCCGATAAGCATGAAGGTTGACGGTGCAGATGCGATTTTCGCTGATTCCACTCGTCATCAGGCCTGCTTCTGATTTCTTCTCTAGGCTATTTAGCGTTATTAACTATTGGTGGTTTAAGGCATACAGGAAGTAAATCACTGTGATATTCATGCCTGGTGTAGTCGAAAGGAATTCCCAAATATATAATATCTACCTTGTTTTGTAATAAAAGGCATTTTTTGAGTATTTAAGGCCTGTTTTTCTGGCTGAAATTACTTTATTGACTTGTTTGTGAGAGCTAAGAACCATTTGCATGGTTGTATGATGATTTTATTTATCACGTTGAAAGTTTTAAAAGTGAAAGTAGAACACATTGAAGAGGTGCCGAATGAATGCTGTTTGTTCACGATGTCAACAAAGATCAGAATTTTCTTTTCTTATATGCCACATGACATCTACTATTCTCAACAGTTTTCTAGAGAGGAAGGTCTCATGACTAAGAATATGTAAGTGAATCTTAGTTGGAACTTCATTTTGAAAAACGGCTAACTAGAAAGCTGGTAAATATTGCACAGGACTCAATGGGATTTGTTTTACTTCCGGTACACCTTGATTAGCCTCGGTCACCCGGCCCGCTTTTGATTTCTTCGCTACGCTATGCTACTCGGATGCAGAACCAATACATATGCATGATACGGTCTTGACAGGCCGAGACTATGTTTTGACGGGATTGTCACGTGATGTAATGGCGGCAAGTCGTGAACGTACGGTGAAGATATTCCGCCAAGCCTTCTGAAACCCTCATCCCACTAATTTAGTGTGCGTGTGTGTTGTTCTGAGGTTGAAAGTCCCTCCACTAAGGGTAGAATAGAGTCTAGACTGTCCGACTAATTTAGACTGCTTCACTACGTTTACATATCAATGGACGTAGAACGCTGCCATTATCGATTATTTTAGACACACCGCGATTGGCCAGTGTATATTTCCATTTTATAAATAGAACACAGCTTGCTTGAATTGTAAAACGGGACATTGCGAAGTGAAGCAATCGTTCTTATTTTCTGTCGAGCAAAATCGGCGTTTGACTGTTGCTTGTTTGAATGAAACAGAACATGCGCAGTGAAGCAGTCTACCTCCTAATTATTATATGTTATACAGACACAACTGTGGTCAGCTTGGCTTGCACAGGGGAAAAAACTGCGAGGCCCGGTAATGTATTTTGTTGACCGGTTTACGACCCACTAACATAGACAGGTCAATGAATAAAATATGATATTTGACCTCCAATGTTTGCATTTTTATACAAAACTAAAACATTGGGTTATTACTATTGTTTATTATACACATAAAGTTATTTAATGCGTCCCAGGAATGACGTGTCATTAAAAGTAGCATGTCCACCGGCATATGCATGCCATCTAGAGAGATGATTTTAATTTTGACATTGTTAATTATCCCCACTTGGATGGGGATGTTCCCCGAGCAACTTCTTATGGGGTGTATCTGTCTCAACTTATTCGTTTTTCTAGAGCTTGTACTCGAGTTGAGGATTTTCATATTCGTAAACCAAAAAGTTACTCAATCAGGGTTTCCGTTACCATAAACTTCGTAAAACCTTTGCAATTTTTTATTATCGTAACCCTGATCTTCTTTCCAAAATATAAATGTAATTTAAGGACTCTTCTGCGACAAGGACTATCACAACCTGACTTCTATGGTGATGTGATTTATAAACTTCGTAAGATTCTTGGTCATGATCACTTTCATACTATCTTTGTTAAATTTGTTAAAAAGTTTATCAAAAGAGGTTATGACCCTATCATTTTGCAACGTACTGCATACTTGGTGGTGGACCCTTTTACAGTTCGCCACTATGCTTTCCTCTTTAATTGTACGATGACCGGACAGGCTGTGGACCCTATGATGACGCCTACCTAAAGCCCATTGGGACGGTGGCGTTTGATGTTTTTCCATGATCTTTCTTGTCGTGCCCATAATGGTTTATTCTCTTACTGCTCTGGCTTCTGCAAAGTCATTGAGTACCTTCATTGTGGCTTTCTAGGCTATTGTTTTTTGTATTATATTTACACGAGCATATTTGTGTTTTACTTATATTGCCTATTGATGCTGCCTTGTTGGTAAGAGATTAGATCATGGCGGGGATTTCTTTATTTACACTGTCCTGTTTTAATGGGATGACAGTAGGGTAAGTGTGAAGTTTGGTGCACCCTAGAACCGGTTTAAACCCCCAGTGGCCTACTTTGCTACTGACCGTTCCAAGGCGGTAGCCCTATTGTTAACCCTTTTGTGTTTGTGATGTCGTTTACTTTTATTATTACTTTTGCCTTCTTGTTTGTCTGTTTCCATGTTTGTTTCTGTGTTTTATGGTTGACTGTCCTCTTTGAATGCTACTTTCCCTGTCCGATCTTTTTATATTTCTTCGGGATGTTTAAAAGTCAGTATTATTGATTTTATAAATATTGATTTCTGCTCAACCCGGGGCTAGTGGGCCTGAACGGTAACAAACACATTTCACTACCGTTCATAAACAGTCTCAATCAAACCGAGACTGCAATATTTCGTATTTATCGTGTTCGGCCGTTTCCAAAGGTCCATTCTCTTACTCTTTTATTCTATTTATAATTTGTGCATACATTTTTTTCTGTATTGAAGCCTAAATTTAAAACATGTAAACCTCCGTTCTTGACACTAAAAACATATGGAATTACTAGTATGTCGGGCATTTTCCCCGTGTTTATCTATGACCAAACAGTTGATGAGATCGCAGTGGTGAAATGTCTTCAATGCAATTTTTAAGGCAAGACATACTGAAAATAACATAAAATACTGAAAATATAAAACAAATATATATTTTTTTCAACTTTCAAATACAGATTGACCTTTAAAATGCAAAATAAATAGGTTAAATAAATTGTTATGTTCAGGGTTTATATAAAATATGTTTGATTTACATTATAGAGTCAACTAACATTGTTTACACCAAAATCTATATAAAAATGCTTTATTGTTTGGCCTGTGTTTCTGTGTTAATGCGGATAAATAGGATTGATAACAAAAGCCTTTGTGTGGTGTAAAGAGAAAGAAAATGGGTCTCTTCTCACTGAGTAAATTATGTGAAGGATAGGATGTATTAGTGGTGTAAATACAAAGGCATATGTGACAAGGGGGTGAACTGTTTTTCGACCACATATACGTCCTATATACCAAACAGTTGTTCATGTTGTCTAGATTACAAAATTGTGTAATGCCGCTTTGATATCTATGAGGAAACACTCTTAATTCAAGATGCCTTCAAAAATGATTTACAAACCATTCAAATTTAACCATAACTGTTTGTAAAAAATTGTAGACGTGACAAATTATGATTATATGTCACTGTTATTATAGTAACTAGTGTATCGTCTAAAGTAAGTGTATCGTCTAAAGTAAGTGTATCGTGTTTGTAATTGAAGGAATATGTTATATACAGCAATAATTAAAAACACAAAATAATGTACAATATTAGCAAAGTTAGGTTTCTTTTTGTTTCAAACTTTGACAAGATGCTGGACTGTATCTGGCATATACCAAACTGTTTGAATAATATAAATTTTCATGTATTATACATTGTCTTGACAAACCATTTTCATGTTAATCGCTGTTCCTTTTCATTCATAGTGTATGCTATGTAATGAGATACTGAGACACCATTTAATGTTATGTCTACAACAAGTTTGGTCCAATTTTATATTACCGGTAAAACGTTTTTAAGGATGTTGGCTGGGCAAGTTTTGACTTTTTCCAGTCGAAGAAGTTTAGCTTTTAAAACATAGTTTTATTTGACAATAAAATTGATATTTTGCATTCTAGTAGATATGGATATAATGTAGGATTTAAGATGGTAACATATCAAATGTTAAGCAAATATGTTTTTTTCCATATTTTTTTGCGTCATTTGTGATCATTTTTTGTTGTCAGCAAAATAGGGATATGGGTAGCTCTGAGTAGAATTTATCCTTTTGCTATAGAAAAAAAAATAGATTTTTTGTTTTTCATTAGTGGAATACATATATCACAGCAGATACTGAGATAATATATGTCTATGTCAAAATTGTGTGTACAGTATTTTATAGTGAAAATGTCAAAATAACTCCAAAATGTGTGTAATTTAAAGAATTTTTTATAAACAATCATTAGAAGCCTGATGACCAATACATATTTTTACTTCTTCTAAAAGAAATTCATAGGACCTTGTCATATACAAGTTTTAAAAAGGTTGAGCATTAGAACATGATTTTTCCTCTTGAATTATATTTTAATGAAAAAAAAAAGTGTGTGGGGTTCGTTCCATTTATGTTTGCTTTTTAAAGTAAAAAGACGGATGAGGATTACAATTGTTTGTGTAAGTTTTGAAAGATATGTATATATGTAATCGAAAATTAATCGTTGTTTTTCAATAAATTTAATGTTATGAAAAAAATGGTGAAATTGTTCAATGACGCTATTTTTCCTCTTTTTAGTGAAATTTTGGAGTTCTTTAAAGACGTCTAGTGGAAAAAAGTGCTACGACCTACCCTTCTTTTGATGATTTTGTATCTAAATGATACCAAAGAAACTTTAAATATCAATTAAAAAAAATCTTAGCACTACGTCCTTTACAAGCCACCACCTTACTGTGCACATTCATACTTAATTATGCATGTTTTATTATAATTGATTAGTGTTAAACGGCTACACTGTGTATATGATAATAATAATACTATTGACGTATACATACGATTTTAAATAAACTATTAACAAACAGAGGGGGGGGGGGGGGGGGGGTAGGACGTGACGGTGTGTTTGCAGTGGTTGTATTCTACCCCGACAACCACACGGAGACGTATAAATAAACCAGCCTACTTCAAGTTATGAAAACGTTTTATGTTATTTTTCCAAAGAATATCTTTAGGCGAATGTCACTTGTTATTGTGAATTTGACATTCCCATCGTTTTCTCCTCATGTAATTTTAATATTGGACACTCGTTAAGGGTTATGTCCCTTTTTGTTGAATCCCATAGAAAGTGCTTAAAAATAGAAAAACTAGAACAAATTCGGCGGCGCCATCGTAAATACCCACGTTTTCTTCACACAGGTTAATTCTCTTTAACTCTGTATCCATTTTACATGTAATTACTTTGATTGGTCTTTGATACTATAATAATATTTATACTTTTCTTTATACATGTATGAAACTGTAAATGAACCAACACTGTTTAGGGTATTTGTGTATTTGAACGCTTGACCCCTATTCCAGAGTCTCATCGTGACCGTGGAGCAAATTATACTGATATTCCCAAAAACATTACATTTTATTGAGAAAGAAAATAGATATTTGGCCCAATTTACCTCTGCCCCCACCACCACCTACACACTCCCCATCACACACACACACACACACACACACACCGCCCCACTCCCTCACCTGGATACACCTCTAAGATGGTAACATTGAGATTGTTCGATATGCTTTGCATTTTCAGAGGTGTATACTTGTATACCACCCACCCCTCCACCCCCAACCGTAGGGAAGACATCCGAGTTTTAAATAATAAATCATTTCACATGCTGTGTTTCTCTCATATCTACTCATAGACGACGACTTATATCAATTAATTAAGTATGGAAAAATGACACTGTAATTGAATTATTAACGTTTCATTTGAGACATAATAAAAAAAATCAAATGACACCCATATTACGCCCTCTCTCTCTGCTCCGCCCCCATACACACATACACCCAACCCTGGGCAGACGTCCGAGTTTGAAATAATAAAATCATTTGATGTGTTATCTTTCATAGACGATTACATATACAAAGTTATAGGCAAAATAAGGAAAAAATACAGTGCTAATGAATGTTTTGTGTATTTGACCTTTTGCACTTTCTCTGGGCCCCAAGGGTGAGGTAAATGGGAAACAATTACACAGTATAATATCGTCAACATAACATTCCATTTAAGACATAATTACCAAAAAAATACCTCACCTCACCCTGGGCCACTGAGCAGACATTGAAGTAATTTTAGTGTATTTGACCTTTTGACCCCCCAATATATATACATTTTGGGGCTTCTGGACCAAACCTCTCATTTCAATCGAGATTTGATCCAAAAGCCCCAAAATGCATATATATTAGAAACTCTTACCAGAAGTTGCTGAAATAAGCTGGTCCAGAGTTATATTCTGGGATTTTTTAATAAAAGTTGATTTGTTATCAAATTTACACCAAAATCAACGAATTAACACGAAATCAACAAAAAAATTAAAAGAAAATCATATAGTTTGATTCTCCGAGTTTCCAGAATTAAAAACTATACAAAGGTGGTGGATCATACTCAAACACATTACTAAAACAATAAATCACACATTTTTTAGACTTTTTTGTAAGGTTGCCATTGCTTCCTTTCTTCCCTGCTCCACTAGTTCTTTGTTTTGAACTTAACTAATTTCAAGTTTCTTTTGTTTGATGTTCTGTTTCAAACTATAATATTTATCCAACTCATCCAAAACCAACTTAAACTCTTGCTCGGATATCTGTGCATCACTCAATGCTTTTGATATCAATTTTTTATACTATTCAACTTAGACTCTGCCGAAGATTTTATTTCATAATGTTTCTGAGCCTTTCCAAAGAGAGCATAACAGGCAATGCCAAACCAACCCCAACCATCATAACACTTGCAGATATTAATTCCATCTGTGATATTAATAACACGTTTATATTTTTTATAAAGAGACTTGCCTGTATCTCGCTCTGTAATTAACTTTTGTTCAATCTCTGAAATCTTCTGTAATCTATAATTTTGTCCGTCTTCCACTGGCAACTCAGGATATAAAATTGGTGCTGTCGGTTGCTTCATTTTTTTAAATAAGAAAAAAATAAATTAATTCAATTAATAATGATGCCACCTTATTCACAGTGTTAGCGTTGGCAACCTTGCATACAAAAAAAATGACAGAACCAGCACTAATATCTAAAGGTCTATCAAAGTTATCGTGGTTGCATGGGGTGGTGTGAAGCGTTATACCATAATTTGGTTCTTCAAAACCATTGACAGAGACCACTACAGACACGTCACCAATTATTCGTTCACTTGCTAAACCTATTCCCACAATCCGCCAACGGCTTGTCATTACATACCCCACATCTGTTTCTCCTCCACCACTACCAAATGAGAGTACTCTATTCAATACAAGTGGACCCTTAGCCTCCGCAAATATTGTAATAATCCCATATTTAAGATTATCAACTTTATCTCTCAAATCTAGAAAATGATTGGTTAAAGTCTCTAAGTCTTCTGTTTTCTCAGGTTGTGTTGCTCCAAATATACGCAGTGTTTTTTTCTTCAAAATATAAATAATTTTAAATAAATTCTAAAACGCAACTCATAGGTAAGCCGTGATTATTTACATTCTTGCCATGCTCATCTCTGAATTATATTTTCAATTCAGAAATTGTACCAGTTGAAAGACAGCGATATTCAGAATAAACGTGTATATACAATAACCCCAAACTGCTTATTTACCACAGGTATAACCCCTATAATAGTGCTTGGCGCGCCATTGTAATAATTACTACGTGTATTAACTTGTTCCAGATGAACATATAGCTGTTTAGAAGGAGCTAAATCAGTTGGTTGTTTTCCAATATGAATACCTTTTAACCATTTCCTGTCCTTGAATCCCATCATTTCTGAAATAATCGTGTCTCTGTTGGCGTCTCTAAAGAGACTATAAAGAGACTATAACATTATGCACATCAACGGTTAGGGTAATATTCAGCCCTTCAAATATATCTGCCAACTGTTGAAAGTTATAGTGTCCATCTGGTATGTGATACGTATGGTCTGGTGTTTTTTTCTTTATGACTTCATGATTAATATTATACCAACCGATAGTATACATAAATCTCTTTAATCCAACGCGCTTATCTACATCTCTATTATCGATTTACTGTTGTAAATTAATAGAGTTGTCTATGTTTGAAATTGTATGAAACATTTGTTTTTAATATATATAAAAAGAAATACAAATAAAAATGATTTCTAAAGAATTCAAATATAGTTCAGATGCTCACTATTCGAGTACTTTTATCAAGAAAGTGATAGATATAATCAGTCAAAACATAGTTATTACATCAGACGGTAAAGGCTTTAAAGCATCATTCCCCAATGTCTTTGAAAAATACGAACTCCCATATGTCAAATCAGATGCTATAGTCCAACGCTGGAGAACAGATTGGATGTTATTTTGGCAGAACCAGTTGAATTTTGCTATTTGCTATTTGGTGCGCGACAACTGGATGTGGTATTGATTTCAACAATCATCTGAAAGCTGATGCCCTGGTTGTTTCGGTATTTCGATTTCATGTATATTACCAAGTTAGAAGAATATTATTTGAGATGAGTGTAGCAATGCCGCAAGACTCAAATTGGAATGCGTTTAATAACACATATAACCGAAACGCATAAGAGAGAATATGCAAGGAGTTCAACGTTGATAGTTATGCTGACTGGAGACAGAAACAAAGCTATAATGACGGTCTAGGAACAATTTATAATTACTTGAAAAATCTTGGTTATCATCCTTTAAACCCTATAAATTCTATATACGACAACAAAACGATGAGTTTCATAGTCTATGAGAGCGATACAACATACCACATTGACTACATAGCACAAGGCTCTGAGGCTGACAATAGTTGGTCTACTTTTATACTAGATGGTTCATCTGGTTTCACAAGAGCTGGAGTAGAACGCATCAATGACAGCATAAGAACATACTGCTGGGCAATCCTTGGCTCACAATCACAAACAAGAACAGATATACTTGGAACTGGACGCAATAAACAGCCGCATTGACTTGCCCAGTCAAATTTCAAGATATGAAAACACCCTAAAATATGCAAGAAGTAAAGTAGATTTTGTCTATGGAAGTGGATTCTACATGTCTCCGAGTGACATGGAGTTGGGAATCGGAACAATAAAAGATTACAATAATGAAATTGTAATTGCAACTGATGCACAAGCATTAGGATTGAATAATGGTGTGAATGTAAACCAGTACCACCAAAAAGTGTTCAACCTGTTCAAGGCACCACAACAAAGACATTTCTGTCGGAACATCCTGACTTTGATAAATCATTGATACATACAAGTGTTGGGCATCCAAACCCACCTGTGGAACAAGAGATGATAAAAATAGCGATTGAACATGAAGATAGCAAAACATCTATAATTGTTGGTACCATAGTAATAGGTCTTGCTGCATTACTCATTTACGAGATTTACTGAACCACTATTTGGCTAACACATATAATAATCCGGAAACAAACATAAGAAGTGCCCATAGATTGCTACCAAACCAATTAACAACTTTGCCTGTAGCTGACAGAAGCCATGACACTATAGAACCAATAATTCCTGAAGTGCTGCAGCAGCTTTTTCAGCAAGTGCAGCGAGCAACTTACCAAGATTACTTAATCGTTTTTTATCCAGTCTTTGATACCACTTCCATCTTTTGGTGGTGCAGGTGTCCCTCCACCCGTTGTAGGAATAATGGTCTCAACAATAAACCCAATAATCATACCAAACGCAGTCAAAATACTAACTATTGTTATACCTTGCTCTCTGAATAATGTTTTTATTCTCTCACCCAATGTTGTGTCTTTTTTTAACACCCTATTTATAGTTTCTTTTATCCTGTTTATTTGACTGCGTAATGCTTCTTTGTTTTTTTCTCGCCGCTTCAAGTTGTGCACTTCTTTCATCCTCTAAGTTTTTTATTCTGTCACGTATGCGCTTCTGTTGAAACTCATCCTCCTGCCCGGGGTTAATAACCTGTTCTAATTTTTGTTTTTCTTTCGTTATGTCTTTATCAAGCTCAGTGGGTTTTGAGAGATTATTAGTAAGTTCTCCACTGAAGCTTTGCAATACCTTATCTCTTCTCTCGCAGTGTTATACCTTCTGGTTGGACAGCAGTTTTAGGATGAGTTTCATCTATTATATTACTAAAATCACTCTCAATTGTATTTACAGCATCTACTGTATTTTGTACATCTTCAGTTGTTGAACAATTTTGCATTGGTATATTCTCTGCAGCGATGGTATCTCTTGTCATCGTTAAGGCTGCTATTTCTGCCCTACCCCGAGCCAGTCTTTCATATGGAACTAAATAATCATACATTTGTAAATTATTTTTCACAAAGTCAACACCATGTTTTTTATTTCGAGTGTCCTGCGTATACAAAGTGATTGGTTCGTTTGGATTATTTCCCCTATAATTGGTAAGTGGAACATCATCCGTCCCCAACCAAACTGCATATATTATTGTTCTACCGTTTTTGTCCTCAGCCACTCTGAAATCATCTTTATAATCAATTCCGCTGATCTTAGCGTTAACTTCAGTAAAGAATTGATCTACTAACAACTTTTTTTGTGTAAGCTGTTCTTTTGTTTTATCTTCTCCTTAAAGCTGATCAATATAGTTATTTTCATTTACAAATTGTCTTTGGAATTCTGAGTCAGGTTGTATAAATTCTGGTTCTTCATCATACAGATCACTTATAAGCATATCCTCATCTCTATCAAACGTAAGATTGTCAAACTCAAATCCACCCTCAGCCATTGTTTATTTTATTTAATTTTAAAAAATATATACAAACAATAAAAACAATGTCAGCTTACGGAAACAAACTCAACCCTTATAGAAAACTAAGAGAGCCTCATGCTGTCAAGGGCATGCGCACAAGTGTAGTAATAACTAATAATCCGTCAACAATAGTCCAAAACTAGCAACTGCATGTGGGATTTCCCAATCTAAGTATTAAAGATGTGATAGTTCCGCGTACTGCTCGTCTAGCCTTCGAAATAGAAATTAAAAGTAAAGACCCCAACGCTACTATACACCAGAATCTGGGTAGAGCAATTGTGAAGAAAACGACAATAAAAATAAGTGGCAATGAAGTCATGTCAATAGACGACAGTGATATATATCATTGTTATGTAGATTTATGGAAAGGTCCTACCGAACGATTAAACATGGCTTACCAAGGTATTGTTGGTAAAGCAAACATGCTAAACATAGAGTTGGTGCGGGAGATGCTTCCGCAGACCTCTAGGATGAAGCTGTAGCAGCAGCTTATGGAAATAGATTTTGTATTCCACTGGACTTTGAAATGTTAGAAAGTCATTTGCCATTTTATCAAGCGGGGCTTGGTGATAGGTTAGAATATGAATTAACGTTTAACGATTATAATAAAGTTATCAAAAGCAGTGATGCTGATTCATCTTATGTAATAAAGAATATCTGCTTGGAATTTGATATGGTTAGTGGTGCTGAATTAACCCAACAAATAAGGCAGCAAACCAATGGTAAGATATCATGAAAGGTATTCTAATGCTGTTTGAAGACCCAGACAGAACAGACACGGAATCCTATTACAACCCAAAGATTGAAAAGGTTGAAATGACAATAGAGGGCGTACCAAATCAGTTGTATAGTCAAGGCACTTAGGCATATCAACAATGGGATGAAATCAATAAATATGTTGCTTTAACATCAAAAAGAAACAAAGAGACAGACAAAGTGGCGAAGGACTTATGCTTTACCAATGTTTCTCTAGAGTCCTATCTAACAAAATCATATGCTTTGTGGCTTGACCTCAGAACATGCGATGACAATTTATTATACTACAGTAAAAGAACAATAGAAAACGGTAGTGACGGCATACCGATACTAATAAATAAAAAAGCGGAAGCAGATCAACCTTTAAATATTTAAATATATATAATACAAGATGCGCGAATCAATTTCGAAGATGGAAGATTCAAAGGAGCACAATACTAAATATCCTAAATATCCACACAGTGCCATTATCTGTGGTCAGACAGGCTGTGGTAAGACAGAATTCGTTCTTGACATACTTGAACAAGAGTATGTTGGAGTTTTTGAATATATAATTATATTGTGTCCGACTATAAAGTGGAACGAGGCTTATAAAAATAGACAGTGGATAGGAGATGAATGACATCAGAGAGATAAAAAAATAATAATTGTCAATCCTGTTAGTAACGTCAAAGAAATGCTACAAGAACTGTTGCGTTTATTTTTCAATAAATATGCTGGCAAGCCCACACTTTACATCACTGATGATTGCTCCGCCACAAAAGAATTAACAAAGAAAGAAGATATGTTGTCAGAGTTGGCATTCTCTGGTCGTCACGCCGAACAATCAGTGTGGGTCATTACACAAAGATATAATTCTGTATTGAAAGATTTGAGGGAGCAAATACAATGGTTGTGTATGTTTTACACCAAGGACAGAGATAGTTATGAAAATTGTTTGAGAGAGAATGATGTTATTCCGACACCGGACCGGAGGAGAGACCAGAATAAGAAAATCTTTAGCAAAGACTAAACATTCCAAGTTAATATTGAGGACGGACCAACCAACTGGTTATTTGATTGAATAACAATGATTTTTTTCTAACTGTTGCTAATAGTAATAGTAACAGCAAAGTAGCAATGTTAATAGCAATACTGACATTAAAATATAATGAAAATATCGGGGAATATAGTAATGCTTATAGCATTGCTCATAGCAAATTAACAATGTTAATAGCAATGCTTACAGCAAATTAATAATGTTAATAGAAAAAATAGCATTGTTAATAACAATGCTATTTACAATACTAACAATTACTAGTTGCGTAGTGAATATTGCAGCTGGTTCTTTTGTATTTTATGTTTATTTCAAGATACAAAATAAAATTATTAATATAAAAATGAATGCGGAATAACTATTACAAGATATCATGTCGGAACAGACGGAACAGAGTTCCACGGAACAGGGTTCCACAGAGTCAAAGCAACAAGACACAAAAAAAAAGAAAGATTATCAGCCATAGTGGCCGTCAATATTTGGGTAGAGACATAAAACTCACGAATATAGATGGCATGTCCCCGGATGAAATTAACAAACTTTACTGCAGATATGAAGCAAGGCTTTGGGCAAGTATGACCAAGACTTTAGGTAATCATTTTATTAACTTGTATGTGATGGGAGTATCAAAATATTTCAATGTAATCACTCCACCAAAACTGATAGAAGATTTGGAGGAAGACCCGTTTATTAATCATGCTTTGACAAATGCTTGTTGTGAGTTGTATTACAAGTATGGGAAGTCTTTAGCACCATTTACCGCAAAGTTGACAACTGTTAGACATATTGATTTTAATAAAAATAAAAATACAGACAGAAATATAAATGATGGAGAACCAAGAGAGTGAACATGATACACAACCTGTTGATACACAGGTTGCTACACAACCTGTTGTAGCAACCTGTTAAACAACAAAAAGTAAAAAATCCAAAACGAATAGAGGCTGGGAAGAAGGGAGCAGCGGCAAGGAAGGCAAATCGTTTGCTTCAGGTAGAGCAAGATGCAAATGAAGAAACAATAACAAAAGTAACAAGAGGTGAAGAGGAGCCAGAGAAAAACATCAACATAAACGTACATAAAAATATATATTACACTGTGTGTGGTATTGGGTATTGCTGGGTTGGGTTTGTATATCTATAGCAATAAATCAGTTGTTGCTATGCAAGTTGATACACAACCTGTTACTATGCAAGTTGCCACGCTACCAAAAGACCCGTTTGACTATTAATTAATTTATTTAAAAAAAAAAATCATATAAAATAAATGGCAACAAGTATTGACGGAAAACAAATTGTAAATATGTTGTATCACGCTGGAGTGGAAACACTTCTAACTATTGGATATTCTGAGATTGGTAGAAAACTACTTAAAAAACAGCACCTAAAGTGGATTTTAATATGAGAGATGTTGTGATGCTGTCTATAGATATACTGTTCGCAATGGCTACAAAGGATATGTTGGTTAAGCAAGGTATTATTCCTGCGGATATTATGAATAATTATTTTTTTATACTATATCAAAAATGGCGAGTGCGGTTACAATGATGATAGGTGGCGCATTAACAAAAGCATTGGCGTTTAGCGGTTCAAATTATCTGTTTTCAAAAATGGGAAAAAACTCAGATGATGAAAGACAAAGACATGACAAAGCCGTAGAACAATTGGAAGCAGCACAAGCGGCGTGGAATAAAAAAAGAACAGAGATATTAGATTTTATTAATGAGCAACAGCAGAAGGAGCATCATGTAGAGCAGACATTTGATGATGTCAGCTATGAAGCAGTATTATTATATAACTGGTAAACATTTGCCTTCGGAACCAGAGCCTAAGTTGAATGATTTCTATACACCATCTCCGGACCAACAAAATAGAGAGATTATGTTTATTGTGATGGGCATGGCTGCAACCGGATTTGTGGCGTATAAATTGATATAGTTTTTTTCTTTATAGTTATATGTTTTAATCTTAGGTAGAAAACAATGGACACTTTTTATTACAGCCCAAAAGGATTTTGGAGAGGTTATTCAGCAGTTAATAATTTGGCAAAGGAGGCTGGTGTCAGTGAAAGACAGGCATTAGAAGTTTTAAAGAAACAGGCTGTGTGGCAGATTTATTTACCCGCACCAAAGAAAATAGTTAGACCCAGGTTTGATGTTTCCACTAAGAATGAAGTGCACCAAGCTGATTTGTTATTTCTGCCGCATGACACTGTTGGACGCAAGACATATAAATATGCATTGACTGTTGTTGATATTGCGAGTAGATACAAAGAAGCAGCGCCACTGACTTCCAAGCATAGTAAAGAAGTTGCCAACGCATTTGAAAATATATACAGTCGGCATCTGAAATATCCAAAGTTATTACAAGTTGACACAGGCAGAGAATTCATGGTGCAGTAACGCAGTTGATGGCGAAACACAATGCAAATATCAGACGAGGCAGAACAGAGATACACAGAGACCAAGCTATAGTGGAAAGATTTAACAGAACATTAGCTGAAAGATTGTTTGGTTATCAGTATGCTAAGGAAATAGATTCACACAAACGCAACAGAGAGTGGGTAAAGAGATTACCAGAAGTTAACAAAGCAATAAATGTGGAGACGAAAAAGCCCCCTCCTGTTGAAATAAAAACATTAAAAGATGACCCTATCTGTCTGAATGCCAAGGTGAGATATTTATATCAGCCCGGAGAACAAGAGGGTGGAAGACGCAGAGCAACTGACCCAGTATGGAGTGTAGATATTCACAAGATTAATAGTTTTATGGTGACGCAAGGTATAAGAGTATATTATTTGAAAGCACCAGCACCACAGAGAGGATTTGTCAAAGAAGAACTACTTATTGTTCCTGCTGATACCCAAACGCGTATGTCGTGATACCCAAACGCACATGTCCTGATACCGTCTGGTGCTATGTATCTTTTAGTGTCTAATGGTGACAGTGTTGTTTTGTTTACTGTTATACCATATATCTCATGCTTTATTGAGCGTATCATATTCATTTCATGGGTGTATTTTTTCTTGTTAAACAATGCATCATTGTAGTTTCCATGATTGATATGTTTTTTGATTACATATTTTTTACATCCTTTGCTTTTTTGATAATCTGCTCATCCGCTCTTAAAATAGAATATAGTTTCGGTCTTAATCCAACATACTCAACTATAGGATTACCAGCACATTCATCTTTCATTTTACCTAATACCTTTTTGTTTGTATCATCGTGCAGTGGATGGTTTGCGGATAATCACTAAAGTCATACTCAACTTTCATTTCAGCCATGTCTTTGTACACAACTTCTGTTTTGAGGTCTACCAGCAAGCTGTCAGTGTCTGTGTATAATAAAGTACAGTTATCTCCGTACCTTTTCTTTAGGGTATTACAGTACCAGTCATACATTAGGTACTTTGATAAGTCCAATACTGACATTCCAACATAGATTGCTTTGTTTAATGTTAATTTTGTTTTGTTTACATGTATTGCTGACAATTCATCTGAAAACTTTATACGTCTGTTAAAGCTGGGTTTGGCTATTATTATTCTTATTTGTTCATTTTCAGAGCCGTCAGTTCTAACTAGTTTTATATTAGTCCGCTTGCGTAGATTTTCCATTGTCTTGCCAAACACAGAGTTGTTCATAAGTTTGTAAAAATATTTTTCAAAGGTTGATTTAGCCAGCTTTCTAAAATCTGTGTTTAAACGAATATATGACTCCATCCATGGTTTTTCATTGAATTCTAATACTCTGTGTATTTTCTTTAGTTTCATGCCCAAAGATAAATATAGTTGCAGGTTTCTGTAATGTATTACATATTTTTCTTTTTCCATAAGATTGGGGACTAGTTTTTCTATATTTATCATGCTATTATTTTCCAACAGATCTGTCTGGTATTCAGACAACCATTCTTTTTTCACTACTAATCTTTCCGGTGCAAGTGGATAGTCATTGTGAGATTCATGGAGTTCTTTAGGATATTCCAAATCAACTTCAAGTATTTGTCCTTTGCCAGGTTTTGGTTTAGAAAATGTCCCACTCTTGTTTTTGGCTTTCCAAACAAAGCCAAAATAAGGAAGTGGCTGACTCATTTCCCACCCATAAAGATTATTTGCATCATTATACGATATATAGTTATTTTCTTTATCAGGATCATAATCATTAACATATGAATTGTTTGCTTTGGCATATCGTGTTGATACAATACTAATTCCACCACACATACCTTTTTCTATGAAAAAGTGCTGACTCATGTCTGTTAATAATTCCAGTCTTATTCCTGTGTGTTTAAGTAAAGCATCCCAAGATAAACCAGGTGCTGTATAGTAATGTAAAGGATCAAGCTTGTATACATTCATACATGTTTTTCTGAAAGTTTGGAATACATCTGCTAACAGGGTAACATCAGTTTTTAGATAGAGATCATGATAGTATCCAAGAGCTTTACAGTGAAACTCTTTCCTTTAATTTTTGGGCATATTCGTAATCTTTGAGACTTATATTTCCATCTGTGAGACTACTGTAACACTTTTTTATAGGTGGTAATTGTGTTTCCTCAAATCTTTCCACGCTGTCAATATATTCATACAGATAAACACCTTTCCGTACAATTAAATTTGTTTGTTCTCCAAACTGATTTTTGGTAATTTTAAAATCAGATTTATCCGTAGCATCAACCAATTTTTCCAGAGACAAATCCATAAACTGAAAGCTATCCAAGAACCTAAGTTGTCCAACGCTAAATGATATATGTTTTTCAGCATTGTTTGGGATGCATTTAATATTACCTGACATTTTATGTATTTTTTGCATTATGAGATGGATATCATATCCTTTGAGATTATGAAATACAACAGGTATGGGTGTTTTACCTGGTTTTATTTTTAGTTTTAGTTTGCAGTTTTTGTGTGCAGCACCTCTGTATTCGCCTGTAAAATGACAATGATCTCTTACTTTACAGTTTTTACCTTTTCCTATTTTATTATTGCATATCCAACATTGTGTTGCTTTTTCATAATCTTTCTCATTTTGTTGTGTCATAATCAATGGTTTTGGGTTAGTAAAAATGTTGTTAATTTAGATTTTTTCACGCTCTAAGTGATTTAAAAACTTTTCAACAACATCTTCAACTCTGTAAATAATGGGTTTTTCAGCTTTGCCGTCATATCTATTAAAGGAGCCCTTTAATACCCTTATAACTTATATTTATTTGATAAATCTATTTGTATAAAAACTATTGATATATTTCTCACGATTAAAATCACAGCCGAAACACGTTATTATTACGTTTCCATATATCACACGGCACACTTTTACGGAAATCAACGGGATAAAATCCGAAATATTACGAGTTTACCCGAAGTCCAACTTCGGCGATGACGTCACACAGATGCCCAGATACAATCAGCGACTCGGATGTTTCAGTTTCTGAGAGTGTACTCTTTTTTTTTTCAAGCTGATTAAAATTATTAAATCTATTTTTTTTCCCAATAAATGCTTATCTGATCTGATCAGATTATTGCTTGCTAATTTCACTAATGTCTTATAAATCTTCTCTTTTTTTTTTAATAATTATAGTACATGAACCTCTAGGCCAAATTGTTTGAAACAGCCAGAACAAAGTCATTTTATGACACTGTGTATTCCGTAACAAGTGAAAGAAGGGTTTTATGTTCCTAGCCATATCCTGTTATCACCTTTCTGTAACACAGTCAGTTAGTTTTATGACCCTGCATATTCTAGATTGAGTGGCCAGTAAGGGTTTTATGGCATTTATGGTATTTCGCAGTACTTAGCCACTTTTAGCCAGCTTATATGGCATCAAAGAGTTTTATTACCATTTGTATTTTACCATCAGACAGTGGTGGTGAATTCAGTGCTGTATGGAACAAAGCATAATTAGGCCAATATAACTTTATAGAGCTCTCATTTATAAATATATACACCAAAAAAGAGGCTACTAATAAGAAAAATTTGCGGTGGGAATATAAACCTTATAATTAGACATAATATTATAATACCAAATAAAATTATATATGTGGCTCATTACTAGGGTAGATAAGTGTTGATATCATCATATATTACAGGATACAGAAATTAGATTTGGCATAAAATGTTTGAGGTCAGCCCTTAAAAATGGGGTTGGTCAGAAACCGGAACATAATTTTATTGGATCAGTCTTTTTATATAAATAATTAAAAATAAAAAAATATTGGGGTAAATATGTGAGGTCTTATTAACATGCCAGAAAAAGGTAACACATGCTTTGAATTTGCAATACCTGTAGCCCGATTTATTACTTATGATAAAAATAGAGTATTCTGGAGAAGAACTTGGGCAGAACATGGAATGGTGATATTTATATAACTCTTACCCTACAATTATGCGATCAATGTGTACATGTGCCCAATTCCCACTGTTTATGCCAGCCGTCACCTCAGTGGGGTAAAACGTTGATAGGCGCATAATAAGTGATATGTTAATAAACACAAACAACAAAGACAAACTATGAAAGTATGCAATCGGTTAGTCTCATTTATTTGACATCTGGTTCTGTTACAAAAGGACGTTTACATATGCACAATGTGACTTGCGTTTGACCAAAAAAACGTCACGCCTTCATGTTATATGAGAGCAAATCCCTGAACTTCTGTGATGCAACAAGCTTTTCTCAGAAATGAGTCTGCAATCAATAAACAATTTCATCCCTATGTATTTCATACTTTCAGTGACAGTTGCCTTTAATACTTCTAGAAAGTATGATCTAAGTTATCTCAATAAAATATTGAGAACATGTCTGTGTTGTCAATCTATTTTAAAAACTAAATATTTTTCCCACAGATATAATCAGTATTTGCACTCCTCGTAGAAAATATCACAATTATTATTGAACATAATTGGTATTTCTTCTTTTTTTTTACATACAGTTTTGACATTTACCCTTCATAAATTTTAGGCTTAGACACGTTCACAATACTGAACAAATTGGTTTAAGGTTATTTCTCCAATGTTTCAATAGCTCTTGTCTTGTTTAACACGTGCTTTCAAGTTAAATTCCGTTTCGTCAAAGAAAGCCTTTCTTAAAGTAATGTAATTGACATAACTACCTAAATACATGGACTAGTTGTTATAAAGTCGATGAATAACTGCCTTGTCGTAAATGATATATGTTTCATGGTCACGCATAAACACGTACACTCCGTGGGATTTTTTTTTACAAACAAATTGCAGGTGTGTGTAGTTGGCTGTGAGATCGACATTCAATATCAAGCTGAGTTTACATTGTCAAGCTTGCTCCGTACGGAGATCGATATTCGGTTAAACTGTATAAAAAGTGAGATAGAATATCGAGTTGGATTTGAACTTCGAGCTAGCGCTGAGATCGATATTCGTTTTTAACGTACAATAAGGGATTCTGAATATCGAATTGGGTTTGTCATATAAAGCCCTGGTATTTCATACTTTCAGTGACAGTTGCCTTTAATACTTCAAGAAAGTATGATCTAAGTTATCTCACTAAAATATTGAGAACCTGTCTGTGTTGTCAATCTATCAGATATGGCGCGGTACTTTGTGTGACGTCACACACCGAAAATCAGCGGAAATAAATCCGAGGAGAATACGGATATTGTATCGGTCAAATGTGATTTTTTTACCTGGCGTTAAAAAGCACGGAAAGCGATATATCACCAAAAAATTAGTTGCATTGTGTTTATATAGTGTTCAGTAATAAATATAAACAAGAAACAAGAGGTATAAAAGGGCTCCTTTAACATGGTATCCAAAACCACAAGCTTCGTGTATATTTTGAAGTCAGATTTCTTTCCAACTTTCACTGAAAATGTTTTTATGATACTCTCAAAATCGGCATACATTGCATAAGGCACATGCATTTGGTTTTGATGGTTTTTAAATTATGTGTGTTTACCTTTTAGAGGCATTTCTATTTAACAAGATTTTTTGTTAATACCATCACCGTCTTCCTTGTGTTTTATGAGTAGACCTTTTCCAGAAAAACCATAAAGACAACGATCACAAAAGTAAGTTTGACCATGATGTTTGTTTTGTTCATAGAGTAGTCTATTCAAATTTTTAATCCAGCAGTAGTGATAGATTGTTGTTAATCTTTCTTGTTCATAACTGCTTTTAGATACCAAGAGCAAATTAATTCCCTCAATATCTTTTGGTTGTTCTGATATGTGATATGGAAAAACGTTTATCTTTTTATTTTTTCCTGTTATGGTATGTCCGTAAACATTAATAGCAAGGTTGTTTTGTTTTTCTACTTTGGAAATTTGAGAAATTGGAGTGGGAAAATCAATACCATCTTGTTTCAAAAACGATATATCAGGATACTTTGATACTCTGTCGGTATGATCTGTGACAGGGTTAAGAGCAGAATTTATTGCATGAAACAAACATTTATCATCATTGGTTTTTACGTTTATTATTGCTTTCTTGTCAACTAGTGCTTTGGGCAGAGGAATATATGAAGAACATTTTAATGGTTCATATAGTAAAGCTTAACACATTGATCAATTTCCAATCCTGATGCTGTGTTTGTAAATCTTTCAAGGCCCTCTTGCATATAAGCAGATGATTCATCATAAAATTCCTTTATTTTTTCAGAGCTTAAGATTGCATTTTGTTCACTGTGTAATACTGCTGTGGTGTATTTTTTGGTAGCACCATCGTCTTTAAATAGATTTACAGTGAGACCTAATTGAAACTTTAATCCATTTATTTCTGCTAGCTCTTTGCTGATTTGTTTTGTGATAATGGATTTCTTATCATGGAATAGTTTTTGAGGGTCTTTGTATTCCTTGACAGATATTTCGTATGCCTTGAAATAACCACATATTGGATTGTCAACCAGTTTTAATTCTGGATGATCTTTGGAAACTTGTTTTGGAATATTAGATTTTCTAACTTTAAGAACTTGTTTTAGTTCATTTATAACATTTTCTTGTAATTTAACATATTTCTGCTTTTCTCGTTTACGTTGTTTTTTGTTACGTCGTCTCTTGTGTAAATTTTCTAATGCTTGAGTAACCCTTTTTTGGAGTTTCCTTTGAAGTTTCGTTTGGAATTTTAGGCTCTTTAAGAGCATCTACCATCTTTCTAAGCTGATCATTATTAATTATTCCATCCCGGTGTAGTTTTAAAATGTATTTCACGTCTTCAGTACTCATTTTTGTTATATATAAATTGAAAAATATTTTTTCTTAATATAAAAAAAATAATTATTGTAACAAAAAAGAGAAAATGGAAAACAAGAAAAAGAAAATAGAAAGCACTAAAAACATTTGTCAATTTCTAAAGGTTGGATGTCACGAGCCTTGTAAAAACAAAATAACAAAATATTCAAACTATTGCAGTTTACATAAATATAGATTAAAGCAAAGTAAAGTGTTACCGTGTCTAAGATGTGGAAAAGGTACAAGTGCAAAATATCAAATATGTGTTGGCTGTGGTGCTCATATAGTTAGATTAAAACATAGATACTGTGAAGTAGTAAAGCCATACATTGTTGAATGTATGAGATTGAGACATATCGAAATTTAATTCAAAGAATCAAACTATGTGATTTTTAAAGCAATTAGTTTGATTTTATGTTTATTCGTTGATTTAAATGTTAATTTGATAACAAATCAACTTTTATTAAAAAATCCCAGAATATAACTATGGACCAACTTATTGTGGTAAGAGTTTCTTATATATATGCATTTTGGGGCTTTTGGATCAAATCTCGATTGAAATAAGAGATTTGGTCCAGAAGCCTCAAAATGCATATATATCCCCACCATCGAGGACCCCTGGGCGAGGAGCCAAAAATAATGTTGCTCTTGCACGCCGTCATCATATGGTGAAGTCATACCCAACGTTTGGTTGAATTCAGTTCAGCGGTTTAAGAGATATGGTAAGAACGGTCGGACGGACAGATGGACAAACGGAGGCGATTTTAATACACTTTTTTCCCCCTCAAAAACGTGGGTATAAAATAGAACTCAAATAATCCTGAATATTTGTACATGTACCTTGCAGTTTTATATGTTTACACTTTATCTAGACAGTACTGTACTTGAATAATAAATATAAACTTGATACAAGTATGTATTGATCCACACTCAGATAATGCAATACTGAAGGTCATGCTTGTATTGACAAATTCACATATTTATCAAGAATGTATTTATAATTCATGGGTAGCACTGCCTAAATAAATGTGTAAACATATTAAACTGGAAGATTCATGTAAAAATATTCATGATAATTTGAGTGTTTTTTTCTTTTTCAAATGCAATCTCAATGACATTACACAAAAGGGGACATACTCCTTAACTGTCGCACTCCACTTATATTTGAATATTCATTGCGACAAAGACAATTATGGTAGAAATGAGTTGGTTTCTGATATTTAACTGATACGCATTATTCATTAAAAGTCAGAATGTATACAAACGCATTGAAATATTAGTCAAGGGGTTATTCTAAACTATGTTTTATATTCCGGAAAATGTCTGTAACAATAATACTTTTTTTTCAGACAACGGCGAGTACATACATAATTAAATATGGGGACGTTAACAGATCGCCTCAATAATCCAGATTATAAAAGTTGGCTGAAATCAGGTCTCATATTGAAGCATCTGAAATCTGGACTCGAAGAATATCTAGAAAATGAATCGCTGTCCATGCATCAGAGTTTTCTTAGTGCAATACAACAAGGACTACCACCGGGAACGCCACTCACGTGTACGGAATGCAACAATACCTTGGCAAAAAGTAGACACTGGCGTTGTAGAACTCATAACATATGTACAGATCTACGAGACAAACTAGACAGTGAACATGTTCGAGGAAAAGGAAAGTTGGTATTAAGCAACTCAGACGTGAGTTTATGGACGAATCCAGCGAAATCGTGGGAGATTGCAAAATGTTTTATGTCTGCAGGCTATAAAACCAAATATTCTGCCCATGAAACGGACTGCACAGGACTTCTAGGTCTGATTATTAACTACAAGACAATCCGGGATAACTTTTCACCAGCCCTCATTCAGCCAGCTAACGTATTCGAACAGGTAATCTATAAACTTGTTATGTTTCACACAGGTGATATCATTTATTAATGACATTTGTATTGCGCTTATAACTTAAAGCTACACAATCTATATACAAACCACACATCTCTGTTTGGGATATTATGTGTTGTTTAAACATATGGTAGTGTCTGTCATACCTAGCAATGCCATTAAAAAGTTATCTTAAAAGAAAATGTATTGGTTTTATCTTTCCAAAAATACAATAGTGCTTTCGTTGTGATTACATAATCGTTTGAGTTGACATTAATTCATAATTATTCTAACCGTCTGTTTATATTCTAGTTACGTCGTATTTGTTACGTTACGATACAATAACAACGATTCCTCTGTAGCTCTATGGTTCCGTACTTGCATGGAGTCACCTTTTATTAGTTTAAAAATTTACAGGAGCTGTTCCTTGTTAAACAGTTTTTGATGTATTTTCCGAAATGTTCAAACTAGCCAAACTATCATATGGGGAAATAATTGTTTTCTTATTTAAAGTACCAAAACGTTCATTTGCCTTCCATAACTTTCACGGGAAAACATTCCGCTTTGAGGCATTCTACATGCTTATAAAGCAAACAAATACATTAAAAATTAAAATAGTGCATTATTGAGTTCATGTAAACACAGCAGTATTTATACTGACATCTCGTTTTATAGGTTCGAGAAATCAGAAATAAAGTCATGCACTCTCCCGATCTCACATCGTCTGCAAATGAAGTCAATGACCTCGTTCAGAAGTCGTTGGACATCCTTGAAGATCCTCCAACGCTATTGACAAAACAAGCTGCTATAGACGCCGCCATGAAAATCAGAGAGGTACATTTAAATATTACAGAATACAAATGTTATGCTAAAACATTAATACCTACAATAACGCGTTTACTGTACTTTTGCTTTGTAACACACAAGTCTACTTGACTTTTTGAATTTGTTGCAGTTGTTTTTAAGGACGAGGCATCAATACAGGAAAGATTTCTAAACTAGTTCATCTGATCAAAAACCTGCGGAAAATGTGAACCATTTGGCAAATGCTATTCACTGAGCCCAACCATTGTGGCTTTAAAGTATTATACCGCTTATATATGGCTGTACAGCAGAATACCGCTTATATATGGCTTTAAAGTAGATTACCGCTTATATATGGCATTAAAGCAGAATACCACTTATATATGAGCTTAAAGCATAATACCGCTAATATATGGCTTTAAAGTAGAAAACCGCTTATATATGGCTTTAAAGCAGAAAACCCCTTATATATGGCTTTAAAGTAGAAAACCGCTTATATATGGCTTTAAAGCAGAATAACACTTATACATGACCTTAAAGCAGGATACCGCTTATATATGGCTATAAATTAGAAAACCGTTTATATATGGCTTTAAAGCAGAATACCGCTTATATATGACTTTAAAGCAGAATACCGCTTATATATGACTTTAAAGTAGAAAACCGCTTATATATGGATTTAAAGCAGAATACGGCTTATATATGGCTTTAAAGCAGAATATTGCTTATATATTGCTTTAAAGCAGAATACCGCTTATATATGACTTTAAAGCAGATTACTGTTTACAAATGGCTTTAACATATAATACCGCTTCTATATCGGTTTAAAGTAGGATACCACTTATATATGGCTTTAAAGCAGAATACAGATTATATATGGCTTTAAAGAGAATACCGCTTATATATGGCTTTGAAGTAGAAAAGCGTTTATATATGGCTTTAAAGCAGAATACCACTTATATATGGCTTTATAGCAGAATACCGCTTGTATATGGCTTTAAAGTACAAAACCGCTTATATATGGCTTTAAAGTAGAATATAACTTATATATGGCTTTAACATAGAAAACCGCTTATATATGTCTTTAAAGCATAATACCGATTATATATGGCTTTAAAGAGAATACCGCTTATATATGACTATAAAGCAGAATACCGCTTATATATGGCTTTAAAGCAGAATACCGCTTATCTATGGCTTTGAAGTAGAAAAGCGTTTATATATGGCTTTAAAGCAGAATACCACTTATATATGGCTTTATAGCAGAATACCGCTTGTATATGGGTTTAATGTACAAAACCGCTTATATATGGCTTTAAAGAAGAATACAGCTTATATATGGCTTTAACGTAGAAAACCGCTTATATATGTCTTTAAAGCATAATACCGATTATATATGGCTTTAAAGTAGAAAACCTTTTATATATGGCTTTAAAGCAGAATACCTCTTATATATGACTTTACAGTAGAATACCACTTATACATGACCTTAAAGCAGAAAACCGCTAATATATGGCTTTAAAGTAGAAAACTGTTTATATATGGCTTTAAAGTAGAATACCGCTTATATATATGACTTTAAAGTAGAAAACCGCTTATATATGGCTTTAATGCAGAATACCGCTTATATATGGCTTTAAAGCAAAATATCACTTATATGGCTTTAAAGCAGAATACCGCTTAAATATATGGCTTTAAAGTAGAAAACCGCTTATGTATGGCTTTAAAGTACAAAACCGCTTATATATGGCTTTAAAGTAGAATACAGCTTATATATGGCTTTAAAGTAGAAAACCTTTTATATATGGCTTTGAAGCAGAATGCTGCTTATATATGACTTTAAAGTAGAAAACCGCTTATATATGGCTTTACTGCAGAATACCGCTTATATATGGCTTTAAAGCAAAATATCGCTTGTATGGCTTTAAAGCAGAATACCACTTAAATTATGGCTTTAAAGTAGAAAACCGCTTATATATGGCTTTAAAGTACAAAACCGCTTATATATGGCTATAAAGTAGAATACAGCTTATATATGGCTTTAAAGTAGAAAACCGCTTATATATGGCTTTAAATCAGAATACCGCTTATATATGACTTTACAGTAGAATACCACTTATATATGACCGTAAAGCAGAAAACAGCTTATATATGGCTTTAAAGTAGAAAACCGTTTATATATGACTTTAAAGTAGAAAACTGCTTATATATGGCTTTAATGCAGAATACCGCTTATATATGGCTTTAAAGCAAAATATCGCTTATATGGCTTTAAAGCAGAATACCGCTTAAATGTATGGCTTTAAAGTAGAAAACCGCTTATATATGGCTTTAAAGCAGAATACCGCTTCTATATGACATTAAAGTAGAATCCCACTTATATATGGCTTTAAAGTAGGATACCACTTATATATGGCTTTAAAGCTGAATACCGCTTATATATGGCTTTATAGTAGAATTATGCTTCTATAAGGGTTTAAAGTAGAATACTGTTTATGTATGTCTTGAAAGCAGAATACTGCCTATATATGACTTTAAAGCAGAATACCGCTTCTATAAGTCTTTAAAGTAGAATACCGCTTATATATGAATTTAAAGTAGAATACCGCTTATATATGGCTTTAAAGTAGAATACCGCTTATATATGGCTTTAAAGAGAATACTGTTTATATATGACTATAAAGCAGAATACTGTTTATATATGGCTTTAAAACGTACTGATAAAGGTCATCCTTTGAGAGCAACAAACACAATTAAGAGAATAAAGCAGCAGTCTCGGTTTTATTGAGTCTGTTCATGAGAAGTAATGGAAGAAGCAACACTTCTCACGCCTCCAAGCACCGGCTTAAGCTGTATTCTACTTCAAAGCCACCTATATTGGGCTCGTCGGTCCCAAAGTACCAGTAAAAAATAACACTACTGATTCGTAGCACGGGGAGACTTTTTAAAGCAGAATATCGCTTATATATGGCTTTGAAGTAGAAAAGCGTTTATATATGGCTTTAAAGCAGAATACCGCTTATATATGGCTTTAAAGTAGAATGCCGCTTGTATATGGCTTTAAAGTAGAAAACCGCTTATATATGGCTTTAAAGTAGTATACACCTTATATATGGCTTTAAAGTAGAAAACCGCTTATATATGAATTTAAAGTAGAATATCGCTTATATATGACTTTAAAGCATAATACCGTTTATATATGGCTTTAAAGTAGAAAACCCCTTATATATGAATTTAAAGTAGAATATCGCTTATATCTGACTTTAAAGCATAATACCGATTATATATGGCTTTAAAGTAGAATACCGCTTCTATATGACTTTAAAGCAGAATACCGCTTATATATGACTTTACAGTAGAATACCACTTATATATGACCGTAAAGCAGAAAACAGCTTATATATGGCTTTAAAGTAGAACACCGTTTATATATGACTTTAAAGTAGAAAACTGCTTATATATGGCTTTAATGCAGAATACCGCTTATATATGGCTTTAAAGCAAAATATCGCTTATATGGCTTTAAAGCAGAATACCGCTTAAAAGTATGGCTTTAAAGTAGAAAACCGCTTATATATGGCTTTAAAGCAGAATACCGCTTCTATATGACATTAAAGTAGAATCCCACCTATATATGGCTTTAAAGTAGAATACCACTTATATATGGCTTTAAAGCTGAATACCGCTTATATATGGCTTTATAGTAGAATTATGCTTCTATAAGGGTTTAAAGTAGAATACTGTTTATGTATGTCTTGAAAGCAGAATACTGCCTATATATGACTTTAAAGCAGAATACCGCTTCTATAAGTCTTTAAAGTAGAATACCGCTTATATATGAATTTAAAGTAGAATACCGCTTATATATGGATTTAAAGCAGAATATCGCTTTTATATGGATTTAAAGTAGAGTAATGCTTATATCAGGCTTTAAAGTAAAATACCGCTTATATATGTCTTTAAAGCAGAATACCGCTTATATATGGCTTAAAGCAGAATACCACTTATATATGACTTTAAAGCAGAATACCACTTATATATGGCTTTAAAGCAGAATACCGCTTCTATATGACTTTAAAGCAGAATACCACTTATACATGGCTTTAAAGCAGAATACCGCTTCTATATGACTTTAAAGCAGAATACCACTTATATATGTCTTTAAAGCAGAATACCGCTTCTATATGACATTAAAGTAGAATACTGCTTATGTATGACTTTAAACCAGAATAACGTTTACATATGGCATCTATATTTCTTTAAATTAGAATTCCACTTATATATGGCTTTAAAGCAGAATACCTCTTGATATGACTTTAAATCAGAATACCGTTTACATATGGCATCTATATTTTTTTAAAGTAGAATACCACTTATATATGGCTTTAAAGTAGGATACCACTTATATATGGCTTTAATGTTGAATACCGCTTATATATGGCTTTATAGTAGAATTATGCTTCTATAAGGGTTTAAAGTAGAATACTGCTTATGTATGTCTTTTAAGCAGAATACTGCTTATATATGACTTTAAAGCAGAATACCGCTTCTATAAGTCTTTAAAGCAGAATACCGCTTATATATGACTTTAAAGTAGAATACCCCTTATATATGGCTTTAAAGTAGAATACCGCTTATATATGGCTTTAAAGAGAATACTGTTTATATATGACTATAAAGCAGAATACTGTTTATATATGGCTTTAAAACGTACTGATAAAAGTCATCCTTTGAGAGCAACTAACACAATTAAGAGAATAAAGCAGCAGTTTCGGTTTTATTGAGTCTGTTCATGAGAAGTAATGGAAGAAGCAACACTTCTCACGCCTCCAAACACCGGCTTAAGCTGTATTCTACTCCCAAAGGACCAGTAAAAAATAACACTACTGATTCGTAGCACGGGGAGACTTTTTAAAGCAGAATATCGCTTATATATGGCTTTGAAGTAGAAAAGCGTTTATATATGGCTTTAAAGCAGAATACCGCTTATATATGGCTTTAAAGTAGAATGCCGCTTGTATATGGCTTTAAAGTAGAAAACCGCTTATATATGGCTTTAAAGTAGTATACAGTTTATATATGGCTTTAAAGTAGAAAACCGCTTATATATGGCTTAAAGCAGAATACCACTTATAAATGGCTTTAAAGCAGAATAACGCTTCTATATGACATTAAAGCAGAATACCGCTTATATATGGCTTTAAAGCAGCATACCGCTTCTATATTGCTTTAAAGTAGAATAATGCTTCTATATGTCTTTAAAGTAGAATACTGCTTATGTATGACTTTAAACCAGAATAAAGTTTACATATGGCATCTATATTTCTTTAAAGTAGAATACCTCTTATATATGGCTTTTAAGCAGAATACCTCTTAATATGACTTTAAACCAGAATACCGTTTACATATGGCATCTATATTTCTTTAAAGTAGAATACCACTTATATATGACTTTAAAGCATAATACCGTTTATATCTGGCTTTAAAGTAGAACACCGCTTATATATGAATTTAAGGTAGAATATCGCTTATATATGACTTTAAAGCATAATACCGTTTATATATGGCTTTAAAGTAGAAAACCGCTTATATGTGAATTTAAAGTAGAATATCGCTTATATATGACTTTAAAGCATAATACCGATTATATATAACTTTACAGTAGAATACCGCTGATATATGGCTTTAAAGTAGAATATCGCTTATATATAACTTTACAGTAGAATACCGCTGATATATGGCTTTAAAGTAGAATATCGCTTATGTATGGCTTTAAAGTAGAATATCGCTTATATATGTCTTTAAAGTAGAATACCGCTTATATACGATTTTAAAGCAGAATATCGCTTATATATTTCTTTAAAGCATAATATCATTCACATATAACTTTAAAGTAGAATACCCCTTCTGTATGGCTTTAAAGTAGAATACCGATTATATATGGCTTTAATAGAATACCACTTATATATGTCTTTAAAGTAGAATACCGCTAATATATGTCTTTAAAGTAGAATAATGCTTCTATAATGGTTTAATTAGAATACCGCATATATATGGCTTTAAAGTAGAGTAATGCTTCTATCAGGCTTTAAAGTAGAATACCGCTGATATATGGCTTTAAAGTAGAATACCGCTGATATATGGCTTTAAAGTAGAGTACTGCTGATTTATGGCTTTAAAGTAGAATACCGCCGATACATGGCTTTAAAGTAGAATACCGCTGATATATGGCTTAAATGTTGAATACCGCTGATATATATGGCTTTAAAGTAGATTAATGTTTCTATATGGCTTTAAAGCAGAATACTGCTTCTATTAGTGTTTATAGTAGAAAACCTCTTACATTATGGCTTTAAAGTAGAATACCGCTTATGTATGGCTTTAAAGCAGAATACTGCTTCTATATGGCTTTAAAGTAGAATAATGCTTCTTTAAGGCTTTAACGTCAAATACCGCTTATATATGTCTTTAAAGTAGAATACAACTTCTATATGACTTTAAAGCAGAATACCGCTTATATATGGCCTTAAAGCAGAATACCGCTTATATATGTGTTTAAAGCTGAATACTGCTTCTATATGTCTTTAAAGTAGAATAACACTTCTATATGACTTTAAAGTAGAATACCACTTCTATATGGCTTTAAAGTAGAAATCCACTTCTATATGGCTTTAAAGCAGAATACCGCTTATATATGGCTGTAAAGTAAAATATCACTTCTCTATGACTTTATAGTAGAATACTGCTTATGTATGGCTTTAAAGTAGAATACCACTTCTATATGGCTTTAAAGCAGAATACCGCTTATATATGTCCCTAAAGCAGAATACCTCTTATATATGGCCTTACAGCAGAATACCGCTTATATATGGCTTTAAAGCAGAATTCCACTTATACATGACCTTAAAGCAGAATACCGCTTATATATGGCTTTAAAGTAGAACACCGTTTATATATCGCTTTAAAGCAGAATACTGCTTATATTTGGCTTTAAAATAGAATACCCCTTATATAAGGCTTTAAAGTAGAATACCATTTACATATGACATTAAAGTAGAATACCACTTATATATGACTTTAAAGTAGAATACCTCTTGTATATGGCTTTAACGTAGAATACCATTTACATATGACTTTAAAGTAGAATACCTCTTATATATGGCTTTAACGTAGAATACCATTTACATATGACTTTAAAGTAGAATATCTCTTATATATGGCTTTAACGTAGAATACCACTTCTATATGACTTTAAAGTAGAATACCTCTTATATATGACTTTAACGTAGAATACCACTTCTATATGACTTTAAAGTATGATACCTCTTATATATGACTTTAACGTAGAATACCATTTCATATGACTTTAAAGTAGAATATCTCTTATATATGGCTTTAACGTAGAATACCACTTCTATATGACTTTAAAGTAGAATACCCCTTATGTATGACTTTAACGTAGAATACGTTTTATATACGACTTTAAAGCAGAATACCACTTTTGTATGACTTTAAAGTAGAATATCGCTTATATCCTGCACCGGGTTAGGACAACTTACTCTCGACGAATGGGTCTAAAGTAGAATACTGCTTATATATGGCTTTAACGTAGAATACCGCTTATATATGGCTTTAAAGCAGAATATCGTTTATATATGACTTTAAAGTAGAATACCGCTTATATATGGCTTTAAAGCAGAATATCGCTTATATATGACTTTAACATAGAATACCTCTTCTATATGACTTTAAAGCAGAATATCGCTTATATATGACTTTAAAGTAGAATACCTCTTATATATGGCTTTAAGGTAGAATACCACTTCTATATGGCTTTAAAGTACAATACCTCTTATATATGGCTTTAACGTAGAATACCTCTTATATATGGCTTTAAAGTAGAATACCTCTTATATATGGCTTTACGGTAGAATACCTCTTCTTTATGACTTTAAAGTATATTACCGCTTATATATGGCTTTAACGTAGAATACCTCTTATATATGACTTTAACGTAGAATACCATTTCATATGACTTTAAAGTAGAATACCTCTTATATATGGCTTTAACGTAGAATACCACTTCAATATGACTTTAACATAGAATACCACTTCTATATGACTTTAAAGTAGAATACCCCTTGTATTTGACTTTAACGTAGAATACGTTTTATATACGACTTTAAAGCAGAATACCACTTTTGTATGGCTTTAAAGTAGAATATCGCTTATATCCTGCACTGGTCTAGGACAACTTACTCTCGACGAATGGGTCTAAAGAAGAATACTGCTTATATATGGCTTTAAAGCAGAATATCGCTTATATATCACTTTAAAGAAGAATACCGCTTATATATGGCTATAAAGCAGAATATCGCTTATATATGACTTTAACATAGAATACCTCTTCTATATGGCTTTAAAGCAGAATACCGCTTATATATGGCTTTAAAGCAGAATATCGCTTATATATGGCTTTAACATAGAATACCTCTTCTATATGGCTTTAAAGCAGAATATCGCTTATATATGACTTTAAAGTAGAATACCGCTTATATATGGCTTTAAAGCAGGATATAGCTTATATATGGCTTTAACATAGAATGTCGCTTATATATGGCTTTAAAGTAGAATACCACTTATATATGGCTTAAAAGCAGAATATCGCTTATATATCACTTTAAAGAAGAATACCGCTTATATATGGCTATAAAGCAGAATATCGCTTATATATGACTTTAACATAGAATACCTCTTCTATATGGCTTTAAAGCAGAATACCGCTTATATATGGCTTTAAAGCAGAATATCGCTTATATATGGCTTTAACATAGAATACCTCTTCTATATGGCTTTAAAGCAGAATATCGCTTATATATGACTTTAAAGTAGAATACCGCTTATATATGGCTTTAAAGCAGGATATAGCTTATATATGGCTTTAACATAGAATGTCGCTTATATATGGCTTTAAAGTAGAATACCACTTATATATGGCTTTAAAGCAGAATACCGCTTATATATGGCTTTAAAGCAGAATATCGCTTATATATGACTTTAACGTAGAATACTGCTGATATATGGCTTTAAAGCAGAATATCGCTTATATATGACTTTAAAGCAGAATACCGCTGGCATATGACTTTAAAGCAGAATACCGCTTATCAATGGCTTTGAAGCAGGATACCGCAACTTTATGACTTTAAAGCAGAATATGTCTTCTGTATGACTGTAAAGTGGAATACTGCTTATATATTAAGCAGAAGATCGCTTCTATATGACTTTCAATCAGAATATGGCTTCTATCTACCTTTAAAATAGAATAATATGGCTTTACAGTAAAATACCGCTTCTATATGGCTTTAAAGCAGAATATCGCTTCTGTATGGCTTTACAGTCGAAAACCGCTTATATATGGCTTTAAAGCAGAATATCGCTTCTGTATGACTTTAAAGCAGAATACCGCTGGCATATGACTTTAAAGCAGAATACCGCTTATCAATGGCTTTGAAGCAGGATACCGCAACTTTATGACTTTAAAGCAGAATTTGTCTTCTATATGACTGTAAAGTAGAATACCGCTTATATATGAAGCAGAAGATCGCTTCTATATGACTTTCAAGCAGAATATGGCTTCTGTATGGCTTTACATTAGAAAACCTCTTATATATGGCTTTAAAGCAGAAGATCGCGTCTATATGACTTTCAAGCAGAATATGGCTTCTATATACCTTTAAAATAGAATAATATGGCTTTACAGTAGAATACCGCTTATATATGGATTTAAAGCAGAATATCGCTTCTGTATGGCTTTACAGTAGAATACGGATTACATACGACTTTATAGCAGAATAATGCTTTAATATGGCTGTAAAGCAGAATAGCGCTTCTATATGGCTTTAAAGCAGAATATCGCTTCTGTATGGCTTCACAGTAGAATACCGCTTATATATGACTTTAAAGCAGAATACCACTTATATATGACTTTAAAGGAGAATACCGTTTTATATGATTAAGAACGTATACTACTTTCTTATATATGACTTTAAAGTAGTATACCGTTTATATATGGCTTTAAAGCAGAATATCGCTTATATATGACTTCTAACATAGAATACCTCTTCTATATGGCTTTAAAGCAGAATATCGCTTATATATGACTTTAAAGTAGAATACCGCTTATATATGGCTTTAAAGTAGGATATAGCTTATATATGGCTTTAACATAGAATGTCGCTTATATATGGCTTTAAAGTAGAATACCACTTATATATGGCTTTAAAAGCAGAATACCGCTTATATATGGCTTTAAAGCAGAATATCGCTTATATATGACTTTAACGTAGAACTACTGCTGATATATGGCTTTAAAGCAGAATATCGCTTATATATGACTTTAAAGCAGAATACCGCTGGCATATGACTTTAAAGCAGAATACCGCTTATCAATGGCTTTGAAGCAGGATACCGCAACTTTATGACTTTAAAGCAGAATATGTCTTCTGTATGACTGTAAAGTGGAATACTGCTTATATATTAAGCAGAAGATCGCTTCTATATGACTTTCAATCAGAATATGGCTTCTATCTACCTTTAAAATAGAATAATATGGCTTTACAGTAGAATACCGCTTCTATATGGCTTTAAAGCAGAATATCGCTTCTGTATGGCTTTACAGTCGAAAACCGCTTATATATGGCTTTAAAGCAGAATATCGCTTCTGTATGACTTTAAAGCAGAATACCGCTGGCATATGACTTTAAAGCAGAATACCGCTTATCAATGGCTTTGAAGCAGGATACCGCAACTTTATGACTTTAAAGCAGAATATGTCTTCTATATGACTGTAAAGTAGAATACCGCTTATATATGAAGCAGAAGATCGCTTCTATATGACTTTCAAGCAGAATATGGCTTCTGTATGGCTTTAACATTAGAAAACCTCTTATATATGGCTTTAAAGCAGAAGATCGCGTCTATATGACTTTCAAGCAGAATATGGCTTCTATATACCTTTTAAATAGAAATAATATGGCTTTACAGTAGAATACCGCTTATATATGGATTTAAAGCAGAATATCGCTTCTGTATGGCTTTACAGTAGAATACGGATTACATACGACTTTATAGCAGAATAATGCTTTAATATGGCTGTAAAGCAGAATAGCGCTTCTATATGGCTTTAAAGCAGAATATCGCTTCTGTATGGCTTCACAGTAGAATACCGCTTATATATGACTTTAAAGCAGAATACCACTTATATATGACTTTAAAGGAGAATACCGTTTATATATGGCTTTAAAGCAGAATATAGTTTATATATGGCTTTAACATAGAATACCGCTTCTACATGGCTTTAAAGCAGAATATCGCTTATATAAGGATTGAAAGCAGAATACCGCTTATATATGGCTTTAACGTAGATTACCGCTTATATATGGGCTTTAAACCAGAGTACCGCTTATATATGACTTTAAAGCAGAATACAACTTATATATGGCTTTAATGCAGAATACCGCTTATATATGGCTTTAAAGTAGAAAACCTCTTATATATGGCTTTAAAAACAGAATACCGCTTGTATATGGCTTGAAAACACAATATCACTTATATATAATATTAAAGTAGAATACCGCTTATATATGACTTTAAAGTAGAATACCTCTTATATATGGCTTTAGCGTAGAATACCATTTATATATGACTTTAAAGCGGAATACACCTTCTGTATGGTTTTGAAGTAGAATACCGCTTATATATGACTTTCAAGCAGAATACCGCTTATATATGTGTTTAAAGTAGAATACCGCCTATATAAGACTTTAGAAGCAGACTATCGCTTATATATTGCTTTAAAGCGGAAATACCGCTTATATATGACTTTAAAGTAGAATACCTCTTATATATGGCTTTAACGTAGAATACCGCTTATATATTACTTTAAAGTAGCATGACTCTTATATATTGCTTTAACGTAAAATACCGCTTATATATGACTTTAAAGTAGAATACCTCTTATATATGGCTTTAACGTAGAATACCATTTATATACAACTTTAAAGCGGAATACCACTTTTGTATGGCTTTAAAGTAGAATATCGCTTATATCCTGCACCGGGCAAGGACAACTTACTCTCGACGAATTGGTCTAAAGTAGATATATTGCTTATATATGGCTTTAACGTAGAATACCATTTATATATGACTTTAAAGCGGAATACCCCTTCTGTATGGTTTTAAAGTTGAATACCGCTTATATATGACTTTCAAGCAGATACCGCTTATATATGTGTTTAAAGTAGAATACCGCCTATATAAGACTTCAAAGCAGAATATCGCTTATATGTTGCTTATTAAAGCAGAATACCGCTTATATATGACTTTAAAGTAGAATACCTCTTATATATGGCTTTAACCTAGAATCCCATTTATATATGACTTTAAAGCGGAATACCCCTTCTGTATGGTTTTAAAGTAGAATACCGCTTATATATGACTTTCAGGCAGAATACCGCTTATATATGTGTTTAAAGTAGAATACCGCCTATAGAAGACTTTAAAGCAGAATATCGCTTATATATTGCTTCAAAGTAGAATACCGCCTATATAAGTCTTTAAAGCAGAATATCGCTTATGTATTGCTTAAAAGCATAATACCGCTTTTTTATGACTTTAAAGTAGAATACCTCTTATATATGGCTTTAACGTAGAATCCCATTTATATATGATTTTAAAGCGGAATACCCTTCTGTATGGTTTTAAAGTAGAATACCGCTTATATATGACTTTCAAGCAGAATACCGCTTATATATGTGTGTTAAAGTAGAATACCGCCTATATAAGACTTTAAAGAAGACTATCGCTTATATATTGCTTTAAAGTAGAATACCGCCTATATAAGACTTTAAAGCAGAATATCGCTTATATATTGCTATAAAGCAGAATACCGCTTATTTATGACTTTAAAGTAGAATACCTCTTATATATGGCTTTAACGTAGAATACCTTTTATATATGGCTTTAAAGCAGAATGCCATTTATATACGACTTTAAAGCAGAATACCACTTTTGTAGGGCTTTTAAAGTAGAATATCGTTTATATCCTGAACCGGGCTAGGACAACTTACTCTCGACGAATAGGTCTAAAGTAGAATACTGCTTATATATCGCTTTAACGTACAATACCGCTTATATATGGCTTTAAAGTAGAATATATCTTATATATTACTTTAAAGCAGAATATCGCTTATATATGACTTTAACATAGAATACCTCTTCTATATGGCTTTAAATCAGAATATCGCTTATATATGACTTTAAAGTAGAATACCGCTTATATATGGCTTTAAAGCAGAATATCGCTTACATATGACTTTAACATAGAATACCTCTTCTATATGGCTTTAAAGCAAAATATCGCTTATATTTGACTTTAAAGTAGAATACCGCTTATATATGGCTTTAAAGCAGATATCGCTTATATATGGCTTTAACATAAAATACCTCTTCTATATGGCTTTAAAGCAGAATATGGCTTATATATGACTTTAAAGTAGAATACCGTTTATATATGGCTTTAAAGCAGGATATAGCTTATATATGGATTTAACGTAGAATACCGCTTATATATGGCTTTAAAGTAGAATACCACTTATATTTGGCTGTAAAGCAGAATACCGCTTATATATGGCTTGAAAGCAGAATACCGCTTATATATGACTTTAAAATAGAATACCGCTGGCATATGACTTTAAAGTAGAATACCGTTTATATATGGCTTTAAAGCAGAATACCGTTTTTCATATGGCTTTAAAGCAGAATACCGTTTATTTATGGCTTTAAAGCAGAATACCGCTGATGTATGGCTTTAAAGTAGAAAAGCGCTTATAGATGGCTTTGAAGCAGAATACCGCTTACATATGGCTTTTGAAGCAGAAAACCGCTACTTTATGACTTTAAAGCAGAATATGTCTTCTATATGACTGTAAAGTAGAATACAGCTTATATATAAAGCTGAAGATCGCTTCTATATGACTTTCAAGCAGAATATGTCTTCTATATACCTTTAAAAATAGAATAGCATGGCTTTACAGTAGAATACCGCTTCTAAATGGCTTTAAAGCAGAATATCGCTTCTTTATGGCTTTACATTAGAAAACCTCTTATATATGGCTTTAAAGCAGAAGATCGCGTCTATACGAGTTTCAAGCAGAATATGGCTTATATATACCTTTAAAATAGAATAGTATGGCTTTACAGTATAATACCGCTTATATATGACTTTAAAGCAGAATATCGCTTATATATGGCTTTAACATAGAATACCGCTTTTATATGGCTTTAAAGCAGAATATGACTTTAAGTAGAATACCGTTTATATATGGCTTTAAAGCAGAATAACCCTTATGTATGGCTTTAAAGTAAAAAACTGCTTATAGATGACTTTGAAGCAGAATACCGCTTATGTATGACTTTAAAGTAGAATACCGCTTATAAATGGCTTTGAAGCAGAATACCGCTACTTTATGACTTTAAAGCAGAATATGTCTTCTGTATTACTGTAAAGTAGAATACTGTCTTATAGTATTAAGCAGAAGATCGATTCTATATGACTTTCAATCAGAACATGGCTTCTATCTACCTTTAAAATAGAATAATATGGCTTTACAGTAGAATACCGCTTATATATGGCTTTAAAGCAGAAGATAGCGTCTATATGACTTTCAAGCAGAATATGGCTTCTATATACCTTTAAAATAGAATAGAAGGGCTTTTTATTAGAATATCGCTTCTATATGGCTTTAAAGCAGAATATCGCTTCTGTATGGCTTTACAGTAGAATACCGCTTCTATATGGCTTTAAAGCAGAATATCGCTTCTGTATGGCTTTACAGAAGAATACCGCTTATATATGGATTTAAAGCAGAATATCGGTTCTGTATGGCTTTACAGTGGAATAGGCTTATATATGACTTAAAAGCAGCAAATAATGCTTTAATATGGCTGTAAAGCAGAATACCGCTTCTATATGGCTTACACCCAGGGGTCTACTTTGCCACTGACCGATCCAGGCGGTAGCCCTATTGTCAACCCTTTTGTGTTTGTGATGTCGTTTGTATTTATTATTACTTTTGCCTTCTTGTTTGTCTGTTTGCCTGTTTGTTTCTTTGTTTTGACGTTGACATTCCTCCTAGAATGCTACTTTCCCTGTCCGATCTTTTTATATTTCTTTAAAGCAGAATACTGCTTATATATGACTTTATAGTACAATACCACTTGTATATGGCTTTAACGCAGAATACCGCTTATATATGACTTTAAAGCAGAACACCATTTATATATGGCTTTAACGTATACTACCGCTTCTATATGGCTTTAAAATATGATACCCCTTCTGTATGGCTTTAAAGTAGAATAGCGCATATATATGGCTTTAAAGCAGAATACCGCTACTATATGACTTTAAAGTAGATAACCGCTTATATATGGCTTTAAAGCAGAATACCGCTTATATATGGCTTGAAAGCAGAATACCGCTTATATATGGCTTTAACGTAGATTACCGCTTATATATGGCTTTAAAGCAGAGTACCGTTTATATTTGCCTTTAAAGCAGAATACTACTTATATATGGCTTTAGAGCAGAATACCGCTTATATTTGCCTTTAAAGCAGAATACCGCGCAGAATACCGCTTATATATGGCTTTAACGTAGAATACCTCTTATATATGGCTTTAAAACAGAATACCGCTTATATATGATATTACCGCATATATATGGCTTTAACGTAGAATACCTCTTATATATGGCTTTAAAACAGAATACCGCTTATATATGATATTAAAGTAGAATACCGCTTATATATGGCTTTAGAGCAGAATACCGCTTGAATTTGCCTTTAAAGCAGAAAACCACTTATTTATGGCTTTAAAGTAGAATACCGCTTATATTTGCCTTTAAAGCAGAATACCGCATCTATATGGCTTTAAAACAGAATACCACTTATATATGACTTTAAAGCAGAATACTACTTATATATGGCTTTAAAGCAGAATACCACTTATATATGGCTTTAAAGCAGAGTACCGCTTTTATATGGCTTTAAAGTAGAATACCGCTTATATATGGCTTTAAAGCAGAATACTACTTATATATGGCTTTAAAACAAAATACCACTTATAAATGGCTTTAATGTAGAATACCGCTTATATTGCCTTTAAAGCAGAATACCGCTTCTATGTGGCTTTAAAGTAGAATACCTCTTATATATGGCTTTAAAACAGAATACTACTTATATATGGCTTTAGAGCAGAATACCGCTTAAATTTGCCTTTAAAGCAGAAAACCTCTTATATATGACTTTAAAGTAGAATACCTCTTATATATGGCCTTAAC